>RJWJ010002593.1:0-98366 GCA_004363605.1 Indri indri | reverse complement strand
TGTTTATAAGATACCTAGTCTGTGATATTTTGTTGTAGCAACCTAGACCAACTAAGACATTCCTTAAGAAACATTCCTTGCCATTATTTATAGAATAAGCTTCAACTGTGCAGAATCCTACATGGCTGTCCTCGCTGAGAGCAGGTAAAAGCAGCATAATAAATATAGGAGTACAAAAGTGCCTCGGTGAATCAGGAGTTACAAACCAGACAACTTGAATTGGGTCTGGTTCAAAGACCTATTATTTTGTTGCTCTAAAAGTAAAAAAAAAAAAAAAATTAAACATCAGACTGTCCATAATCATCCAGGTTTCTGACTTCTTTTAAGGAAGTTTGTCAATACTGAGACCACATTCAGACAGGACAACAAGCAAATGATACCAGCTCTGGCTCCTCACTTTAGAGTTCAACAAGGTATTCCCCTGGATCTCCTCTTTCCTTACACCTGCCTGAGTCGCCCAGTTACATTAGCTAACTAACCCCAGGAGGTATTTCAATTTACAACCCTTGCCATAAAGGAGAGACCTCTGTTAGCCAATGTGGGACTAGCTAGAGTGAGGTTCCTCCTCCCCACCCCATCTGGAACCCAGGGTCAAGAGACCAAGGACCTCAGTTCACAACGGCCATGTTACATAATCACAATGCAAAACAGTTATCATTTCATTTAAAAGTAGTGACTGCTGGAATTACATTTCCCATGTAAAACAATAACACAAATTCCCAGTTGATCAGCAAATAAATAAGAGAAAACAGCTTTGTAATTATTTCGACAGTGGTCGGGCTCAAAGAAACCCATCAAATCCCATTTCATGAGACAGAGAGCTAAGCAGAACTGAGCAAACATTCTACCTGAGTCTAGCCCAACACCTCCTGCTCCGAAGATGACTCCTATAATGAAAATCTGTCGTTCGCAAATGACTCATCACCTGAAAACTGTGCTGAAGATGTTGGGGATGCGGGTGATGCGTGTGGCAATGAAATTAATCAATATGAAGATGAACATCAGCAGTCTATCACAGCTGAGCTGTTTGATAATAATGAAACTGGGGGAACAGACAGGGCTCAAAAAACTCATGAAAGTGCAGGAAATGTCAGTGGTAATCACGAATTAGTAACCATTGCCAGAAATGGAGAAACAAGAGAGAGTAAGCAGACAAAAGAAAAATACCATGTTGGGGAACGGCCCCATCCACTCCTACCCCCCTCATGAAGCCATCAATATCTCCTCCCTGGGTTATGACAATGAGGTCACTTGCCTGCTGCACATCATGTTATCCTTACAGCAGCAAATAATCCTGTAAGAACACAAGTCACACGGAGGCACCCCTCTGCTCAGAATCCTGTGCTGGTTTCCATGTAACTCAACGTAAAAGCCAACATCTCCACAACGACCTATGAAACCTGCACGACTGGGTCCCTCATTACCTCCCATTTCCCTGCACTTGCTCCAGGCACATGAACCAGAAACACATGTTCCCAAAACACCAGCCCTGGCTCCTTCTCCGAGCACTAACAAGCCCTCTTCTGGGCACGAAGATTTGCTTCTCCCGGGGAATCTCAGAACTTATTCCTTCACTTCCTTCCATTCTTCCCTCAAAGATCACATCTCAGCGCAACCCTCCCCCAGCCAACCTATCCGAAATTACAACCCTCTTCTCATCCTACCCATGGACGCCTCCTATGCTCTGCCCTCTTTCACTTTTCTTCTTAGCAGATCGTTCTCTCAAATACGAAGGTTTGAGTCAAGTATCTAATTTATTGTCCACCTCCCAGTTAGACCACAAACTTCAGGAGATCCAGAAGTTTCACCTTTTCTGTTCTCTGTTGTGTGTCTAGTACTCAGAAAATAGCCTGGAACGAAGTAGGTACTCGACAAATACTTGTCTAACACATGCCTATAATTCAGAGATGAGTGGGAAAAGAATGATGATAACAACATGTAAAAAGGATTTGTTAAATTTGCCTGAAATATGTCCAGGTAGCAGCCCCCATGCCCTCCAAGAGGATTTGTGAAGGTGGTGAGACAACACCAGTCTTCTCCCAAGCGAACAGATAAAGTAAGTGGAGGTTCTGGGACTACTAGAGTTGAGCGCTGTACCTGCAATGGTGGTATTTGACCCCTTTTTCTCCAGCAGTTGCATGGTGAATCCTAGCTTGAAATCACGAGTCAGTCTCTCTCTCCCCCCTTTCTTCACCAAGAATCAAAATGGATTGATTTGCAATTCAATTCGACAAACATTTATTTACTGAATTGAATTTTCAAGTACATTAAGGCTTTGATGTGACATAAAGGGAAAATTGTTAAGTTGGTTAGTCTTGCAAGGAGTTTTTCTTCCACTCATTTATGAAGATTAATGATAAATATTGGGCACCAATCTGATTGCTTTTTATTTGCACATGTCTTCTGTAAAAACCACTGACGGTAATTTGGCAATATCTGATGCTTTTCAGCAAAACTATACCAAGGGGTAAGAGCTAGAAAATGGTGCGTTTGCAAGATGTCCATTCTCAAAATCTATTTTCTGTGTCTGAGTGGGTCCTTCTCCTCTATCTGGGAAACTGATCCTCTTATAGGGTATATCACAGCTTTAAGACAGGCACAGGGACCAGAAAGGAGGGGCCACATCAGCTGATTGACCTAGCAGCCATACATCTAAACTGGTGAGTATATTTTTCCTTATCATTCCTCCTTCCTTCAACTTAGAGGAGCTATCTTGAAGGTCTCAGAAGCCCTCTTGGTAAATAATCACGCTCATGTCCGAGCACATTCTGTTTACTTCCGCAATACTCTAGAGCAATTTCCCAACCTCAGCACTGTTGACATTTGGGGCTGAAAAACGCCTTGTTGTGGGGGGCTGTCTTGTGCATTGTAGGATGTGCAGCAGCTTCCTTGGCCTCTACCCATTAGATGCCGGTAACACCCCCTCACAATCAAAATGTCTCTAGATGTTGCCAAATGTTCCCTGGAGATCAGAATTGTCCTCAGTTGAGACCTACTGATATAGAGTGAGTCTCTCCATAAATTTAATTGTTTTTCATCACCAATAGTTAAAAATAGTACATGATCAGGTTTTATAACTGTATCCCATGGTATGTTTTCAAGTCATCCCTTCCTCTCCTATGTATGATTCCCACCATACTCCAGGCTCTCAGAAGCTGTCCTAATCAGGGGACAATTTGGTTGCAATAATAGTAGAAATATACTCAATTTAACCAAGTAAATAAATATATGTCCTAAGTATGCACAAGAATTTCTCGGACCAAAGATAACAGGGTGAAGACTTACGTGACTTACAGAGTGGACAAGTAGTCAATCTCTTTCCTCTCTCTCTCTTTCGCCACCCCCCACAGCATTTGTCCTCCACAAAACAGCAAGAGTGATCCCTTTAAAACATAAATCAACTCACATCACTCCATGGTTTTCCATCACCCTTGGGATAAAATCTCAAGTCCTCACCATGAGCACAGGGACCTCCTGATCTGGCCGCTGCCTATGTCTCAGACCTTACAACTTTCTCCCTGTCTCTCTTCTCTGGCCACAGAAGCCTTCTTGCCCCTCCACATGTGCTGACACCTGACGGCTCTTGCATTTGCCTTTCGCCTGCAACAACCGTCCCCAGATGTCCATGTGGCTTACTCCTTCCTTTATTCGAATCTCTACCCAAATAGTACCTTCTCATGGATTCTTTCCACAGCTGTCTAAAATAGCAATACCCTCCGCCTCTGTTATTCCATTATACTTTATTCATAGCCTTTACATCTATAATGTAATTTCAAGTAGTGTTGTTTGTTTACTGTCTTTCTTTTACCTCTATTAAGCAAATTCTGCGAGGCAGTTCACTATTACAATCTCAAAGCCTAAAGCAGAGGCTAGCATTTTGGTAGGTTCTCAGTGAATATCTATCAAATGAATAAATACACACCTCATTCTTTATTCCATGACGATGGACTCCTGGGTTATGGATGGACACACTTACAGGTATCCCATCATAGATACTCCAAAACAGCAGCCTTAAACCCTGAATCTATGAGAATCTCCAATTTAGGTTCTACTCTAGTTAATTAATCCAGTCATTCTAAATTTGGAGAAGAAATTATCCTCTATGACCAGTGTTGGTTGGATGCCCACTCCTTGTTCAACCAGCTGCACCAGAGATCAGGTTTATAGGGCAAAATATTCTAAGTCATAAATAGGGCAGATTCTCTAAAAAAAAGAAAAAAATGTGTAGAATGGGCTAAGATGCTGGGATCTTAGGTATTGGATATTTCAACCCTTCAGTCCCCACTGGCATTACTCTTAAGAGTTTCCTGACTGATAAGTTTTGGGGAGCCAGGAATGAAGCTCCTTCACAGGGTCAAAGCTCAGAGTTATGTGGTTAATGTAGTTAAGGAAGAATGCTCAGGTGATACATAGGCCAGAGACCATGGCAAGTAGGTGCAATGCTCCTTCATGATTGGCTCGTTCCTAGGAGTTTTAATGTGGTATCAAAGCAAAATGCCAAGATCAAAGTCAAAGGAGTCTGGTCAAGAAGGAAAATGTAAAGTAGTCTCAAAGAACAAGAGGGTGCGAAGAAAGTATGTCCCAATTTGAAATCAGAAACGGTTCAAGCTGAAGTGTGACTGGGTATATACATGGGAGTGAGCTGTGTTGGGGTAAGAAGGGAATGTTGACGCTCTGAGAGCCAAGACATGCAGGACGAAATAAGCATGAGGATTGTTAGGGTTTGAATATGTTCCCCGAAGTTCTTGCTGGGTTAATTAGGTCATCAGGACTCTGCCCTCATATGTGGATTAACATCACTGTCATGGGAGTGGGTTTGTTATGAAAGCAAGTTCAACCTTTTCTTGCTCTCTTGAGTGCTCTGTCATGCCCATGAGATGCTTTCTGCCACGTTATGATGCAGCAAGAAGGCTCCCATCACATGCCAGCACCATGCTCTTGGACTTCCCAGCTTCTAGAACCACAAGCCAAATAAATTTCTGTTCACTATAAATCACCCAGTCTGTGGCATGCTGTTATAGCAGCACAAACGGACTGAGACATGGATTGAGCATGAGGAAATAGGTAAGAAATATAATTCTTATCTATTATTTAATAAGCAAGTCTTGCACAAGAAGGCAGGCAGAATGGGGTCCCTTAGCAATGTTTCAACTAGAATCAAATTCTGATCACTGGGGAGGACGTCTCCACACTGCCTTAATATTATAGGCCTTCCTAGTGTGAGAAGATGTGTGCTGTGCCCTGAACAAAAGGCTGAGCTCAGCAGGAGGCAGTGGTTGTAGCTGGGCACTGGGCCCAGGAGATTTTTCATGGTCCTAATAATCAGTTTCCATCATGAGTCAATCCATCATGTACATTATTTCCATGTTAATGTTATTAAAATGACACTAACAGCGTGTCACTCCTTTGTTCAGAAGCCATCGATGACTCATTGATGCCTAGTGGATGAAGTACAAATGTCTCAATCCTGCACTTACAACTTTCCGTGATTTATGCTAAAGAGCTTATTGTAAAAGGACCAAAGAATGAAAGACTGGGTGTTATGGATTGAATTGTGTTCCCCAAAAAAGATATGTTGAGGTTCTAACTCCCTGTACTTCAGAATTTGATGTTATTTGGAAATAGGGTCTTTGAAAATTTAACCAAGTTCAGATGAGGTCATTGGAACAGGTTCTAATCCAACACAACTGGTATCCTTATCGAAAGGGGAAATCTGGACACACACACTGCACAGAGGGGAGACCACGTGAAGACACACAGGAGAGACAGCCACATGACGGTGGAGGCAGAGATAGGGACTGATGCATCTACCAAGCCAAGGAACACCAAGGACTCCTGGCTCTGGCATCAGAAGCTAGAAGAGCTAAGGTGGGACATCTCCCTGGAGCTGTCAGGGAGAGCAGGACTCTGCTGACATCTTGATTTCACACTTCTGGCTTCCAGAACTGTGAGAGAATTAACTTCCGCTTTTTCAAGCCACTCAGGTTGTGATACTTTGTTACATCAGCCCTAGGAAACTAATACACCTAGAGAAAGGGTGCACAAAGATCTTTTGTTTAATTTTACACAGCAGTAAGGTGACTAATGTCCAGTTTACCCAGGGCTGAGCAGTTTTCTTAGGGACTTCCAGTGCGAAACCAGGAAAGTCCCAAGCAAACTGGAAAGAGTTGGTCACCTTTTATGGAAGCCTCCTCCCTTAGCAGGCAGAGCTCCAGGGAGGAAGTAAACAGTATGCATAATGATCCTCTTTTGAGAGTAAATTAGGAAGAGCTGTCAGGGTGGGACATGGCAGCTTCAACCAGTGTAGAGCGGGCAGTAAAGAGACTCAAAAGATAAATTTCCTAGAAAAGTCCCAGAAATTGAGATTGGGAAACTAGTCCCCACAGGAGATAAAGTAAATAGTGGCCGAGTGTGGTGGCTCACACCTGTAATCTCAGCACTTTGGGAGGCCAATGTGATAGGATCACTTGAGGCCAGGAGTTTGAGACCCCATCTCTACAAAAAATGAAAAAATTAGCCAGGTGTGGTGGCCCGCACCAGCAGTCCTAGCTCCTTGGGAGATTGAGGTGGGAAGGTAGCTTGAGCCCAGGAGTTTGAGGTTACAGTGAGCTAGGATCATGCCACTGCACTTCAGCCGGGGTGACAAAATGGGAGCCTATCTCTGAAAAGAAAAAAAAAGAAAAAAGAAAAAAAGAATAGTAATTCCATTTTGGGGAGATGGTAAGAAATAGAAATTGTCCATATGTGGCCCTCCCAGGGTAGATTTACCAAATGTCCCCCAGCATTGGTATTTTTTAAAATTCGTATTTGCTTATTGAATAGGTAGAAAGATATCTTGTTTTAGTACGAATTTCTTTCTTATTATGGTGGAACACCTTCAAATGTTTATTAGCCATTTGTATTTCCTCTTGTGTGAATGATTTGCCCTTTGTTTTCCTCCATAGGCCTTAGTTTTTAAAATTCGTTTGCGTGAGCTTTCCACTGGTACATACAAGTATACCTTAAGTTGCATATGTGTTGCATATATTTATATTCATGTTTATAGTATGTTTTTATATGGTTTATGTTGCTTTTCAAAGCACAAATTGTTATTTAAATTGTTGATGTTTCCTTTGTGATTTCAACCATTGTTTTTTTTTTTAATGTTGCTGTTAGAAAGTCCTTACCCACAATTTAAAGTTGTTTTTAATTTTTAATAGATGATGTTAATATTTTATCCTTGGAAAGAGAGGACCATCAGGTTAAAACACTCATATTTCTATTTCATTATAAAAAGTCATGTCATCTTTGCTTATTATAGTAAATGGCTCTTGTTCTTTCTTCCTGAGGCTGGCACATCACAAACCAGCTCCTGGACTGGAGTGAGGTGCCCAGGGCACCAGATAGGAGGATGGAAAGATTAAATAGTAATTAACCAATTACCATGTTTGAAAACATAAATATGACACTAAAAATCCAAATAATAACAGAGGGCAACAGGGGAGGGAATGTTAGGAAAAATAAGAAAGAGAGTAAGAAAGAGAAAGAACCAACTTTTAAAAATGGTATCAGAAATAAAACAGAGAGGAAACTTCCTAAAGGTGAGCTTGCAAGCATGAATTGAAAAAATTTTAATTTCCTCATTAATGAATGCAGTAGATACTGGATAACCACATTAATTACTTCTCATTTTTATATCATTTTCTACTTACTGAACTTACTTGTTTAAGCCATATTTCACATTTTTGATACGTGCTATCTTTGGCTAGAACAAGTGGGGGCATGGTGTCTTGTAGCAAAAGTCAAGATTCATGATGGAATATAGCCTGTATTTCATTCCTTCCTCATGGACTTGAAGAATAAGCATTCTCAGGCCTCCATGGACGGCACCTGCTCTCTGTCCCTCTGCACCTGGCCTCCCAAAGGTCAGCAAGAACTTAGGGAGCTGCCGGGAGTTCTCCTCCACACCCCCTTCCTCACTACTGTGGGATCATGGAAAGAGACTTAGTCTTTCTCCTGGCTCCTGACACATATCTCTTAAATCCCTTGTAATTTCCTGAGTGATGGGGTGACAGAAGCATCTTTTGCTTTAATGAGGTGACTCTTGGTGGGCCCCGGTATAGCTTCAGGATGGGGATTGGTTGCCAGAAAGAACACGCCTTGATTAGAAGCTTGGAAATTAGAGGCTCCAGCCCCAGCCTCCATGGAGGGGAGAGGAGCTGGAGACTGAGCAAATCGCCAGTGGCCAGTGGTTTAATCAATCACGCCTATGTAATAAAACCTCTATCAAACCCTAAATGACCAAGTTCAGAGAGCTCCTGGGTTGACAAACACGTGCATGTGCCAGGAGGGTGGTGCACCCCAACTCCAGGAGGACACATGCTCCTACACTTGGGATCCTTCTAAGCCTTGCCAGTGTACCTCTTTGTTTGGCTGTTTATTTTTGTCCTTTATAATAAGCCCATGACAGGTTGGGCATGGTGGCTCACACCTGTGATCCCAAAACTTTGTGAGGCTGAGGCGGGAGAAAGACTGCTTGAAGCCAGGAGTTTAAGACCAGCCTCAGCAACACAGTGAGACCCTGTGACTTAAAAAATAAGAATAAATCAGTAAAAGTAAGTAAAGTAACTTCCTGAGTTCTGTGGGCTGTTCTAGAAAGTTATCAAACCTGAGGAGGGACTTGTGGGAACCCTCAATCTATAGCTGGTTGGTCAGACGTCCTGGTGGCCCAGGCAACTGCTGTCTGAAGTGAGGGCAGTTTTATGGGGCTGAGCCCTTTAACTTACGGAATCTGACGCTAACTCCAGGTAGATGGTGCTAGAATTCAGTGGAATTATTGTACACCCAGCTGGTGTCCAGAGACTTGGAGAATGAGTTGATGTGAGAAGAAACTTCTCATGTGAGGTCAGAAGCATTGTGAGTAAAAACAGCCCAACTGCATGAATTTTCCCTCTTGAGAATCCCCTGCACGGCTTCTGCCTTTGACAGGAGAGCTGCATGGCTCCTTCGATCCCCCCGTGAAGGAGCACAGAGTTTACCTTTTAAAGGAGAAATGGTTATATAAAATATTTTATTATTTTTATTATTTATGCAATTTATCTTAAGTATTACTTATGTGTAGGGCAATAGTGACAGATTGAATGTGTCATTAATATATGCTCAAAATCTGGGAACATAAGTCATCTTCTTTTATTTTACATTAAATTCTCCCAAAAATAATTCTCACATATAAATTTTTTCTCTATACATTGTGTTTTCTTCTTATGCACCTTTAACCTCTATCAAGGACTAAATAATTCCCACTGATAAATAATTTTTTCTTAACTGTACATTGCATTTTCCTGTAATGTAATTTTAACATATAGGAGAGACCAAATCACTCCCTATACATTTTTCTAGGACATAACCTTGGCATGTATCAGAACCTTCTGTATTTACAGAGTACTCTGGACCAATTCCATTCTAGGTGCTTGGAATTTGGGTTAACAAGATGGACGTGGCCTTTACCATTGGGAAGCTGTAAGTATGGAAAGTATGTTAGGAAATGCCTTTCCTCTTCTGGCCTAGAGTTCTGTCTGTCTGTACTGCCACACTTAGTTTGTGGACCGGAATGATCCACAGGCTCTTAGAGAATTTTGTGTGCAGCAAACGAGCTCACCTCTGTTGTTTCCTGGTGAGAAGGAGTGGTGTAGCAGCAGTTCTGCAATTGTAAGCAATAATTTCCAAGAGAGATGCAAGACACTGCTGATATTGTCAACACCTTGTTGATTAACCTTCTTTGGAAGAACATGTATAGCAACTAATCAATAACAAGTCCAAGTCTTCTCATCTTTTACTACTGACTCTTTGGTTGATTGAGGTTAAAAAAAAAAAAAACACTTATGTTTATGTAATTTTTAACAACTACCAGAACAAATCCTGAGTCAGTGTTTGACAATCTAAATCCCTTTAAAGGCCTCCTAGGGATTGCAAGTTGTTTATTGATCAAATCCTTGTGTTTGGCAAATGAATTCCTCTATGAAAATTGGGGGAAGAAAGAAAGTCCAACAGTATGAATGACTTAGTCTTTTCTTCCAAGGCTAATAGTGAAATAATTTATAAAGAAGAATTATATGTGAATTAGCAATGGAGACACTGTGACTTATCTTCAGGGGAGAAAATCCAAATATTTGTCCAGTTGAAAATAGTCACACTTGTCTACTGTCTGTTAAAGAGGAAAGTAAATAAGAGATGCAGTAAGTGCATTAATCCTAAGAAAAGTGGCTAGAAAATGAGGATTTAAAATTTTACCCAAGAAAAGGAATGAAATATGAAAGTTTTTACCTATTTATCCTTTAAACTGGGAACACGCTGAAATTACACATTTATAGATATTTACAATTTGAGTAACTGAACAATCCTTTATTGCATTTTGTTCATTAAGTATTACTTTTAGGCAGGAGTAATACCAAAATGATCAACAACCTGCGTAGCACCAGCATGCCATCAGCAATCAGAACAGACACTCCCTTCTGCAGGCATTAAGTCTTTAGCTACTTGACCGCTTAGAAGTCCTAGGGTGGGGCCTTAGGTGACCAGGACAGGGGAGGGAACATTTAGAAGAAACTGGAGAAGGGGTGACATACAAACTAGTATAGCAACACCAATCATCCTTGCGGAATATCAACTCTTCTCTAAGTTCAAGTTCAAGCCTCATTATAAAGGATGTCACAGAACCATCCCAATTCTTTTTCTGTGATAATATTTTGTCTTAAGAGACTGTATTACTACCATAATCCTAATTATACATTCTTGATTTAAAGGTGAAGAAAACAACTGAGGTGCAGTCCCTTTAAAATACCAATGAGGATATGCAAAGTTCTTAGCAAAATAGAAAGTTTTAATATTATGTGCTTGTCATTACCACATTTTCCTTTTTCAAGCTCTTAAATTTTTTGGTATGTTGCATCTGACGTGGATGGTGGGTTAATCAGTGTTCATCCAAGAAACAGAACTATTGGGATATATAAAGAAAGAAAGAAGTTTGTTTTAAGAAACTTGCTCGTGCAATTGTGGGGGCTGGCAAGTCCAAAACCTGCAGGGTAGGATGGAAATTCAAATAAGATTTGATGTTGCAGTCTTGAGTCCAAATTTGTAAGGTAGGTCAGCAGGCAGAAAACTCAGACAGGGTTTCTATGTCCCAGTCTTGAGACAGAATAGTGTCTTCCTCTGGAAACCTCAATCTTGGCTCTCAAAACTGTCAACTGACTGGATGAGGAACAACCGCGTGACAGAGGGTAGTCCACTTTACTTAAAGTCAGCTGATCCTAATGTTAATCACATCCAAAAATACCTTCACAGTAACATCTAGGCTAGTGTTTGACCAAATAACTGGGCATCACAGCCTAGCCAAGTTGACACACGAAATTAACCATCACAGATAAGTATTTTGGAAGCTTAACAGTAGGCAGGATGATGGAGCTGCTCGTATATAGCAAAATAAAAACCCATGACTTATTCAGTACTCTATGCCAGGCCCGATGCCAAGCACCTCGCTCTCTCACAGCTCACAATAGCCCCGGGGGGATAAATATTGTTGTTATTCCACTTTGTACATGACCAAACAATGGTTAAAAGAGATTGCATCACTTGCTGTATTAGTTTCCTATTGTTGCTATGACAAATTAGCACACACTTAGTGGCTTAAAATATCAAAAATTCATTATCTTATAGTTCTGGAGATCAACAGTCCAAAATGGGTCATATTGGGCTAGAATCGAGGCATCTCCAGGGCTGCATTCTTTCTGGAGGCTCTAGGGGAGAGTCCATTTTCTTACTTTTTCCAGCCTCTAGAAGCTGTTTATATTCCTTGGCTTGCGACTCCTTCTCCATTTCAAAGTCAACCGTGGAGCACGTTCTAATCTATCTGGCTCTGACCTTGTTCTTGTGATGACATTGGGCCCACTCAGATAATTCAGGATTCTTGACTTCACAGTATCTACAAAGTCCCTTTTGCCAGGTAAGATAACACATTCACAGGTTTGAAGGATCAGGACACTCTTGGGGCAAAGGGCATCTTTGGGGGAGGCATTACTCTGCCTGCCACACTGGCTCAGTCTCACACAGCTGGAAGTGGTGAAGCCAGGATTCCGACTTAGTTCTATCTGACCCAGAGCCTACACTCTTGACCATGGTGGAATTGCACATCTCACAACAGCACCCAAATGGAATTTAAGTCATCATAAGTCATCAGGGTGACTTTATTTCATGAGCAGAGACCATCAAAAGCATTAGTCATGGAGAAGTGAGACGAACAAAGTACCATTCGATAAGTTATCCGAAGGCACATGAAAATGCTTTGTTAGAAAGAATGCTTAAAGCTCATGGGATTTTACTTTCAAGACCAATTAAAAAAGTGAATTCTTCAGGCTTACAACACTGAAATGAAGCTTCTCTGATCCCACAGATTAGCGATGAAGCCAAATTTAGGGGAGACTGAATTAAAGAGAATTTTGGCAGAAGAAAGAAAGGAGACAAATAAGGACAGTTTAATGCTAAAGTTATGGCTATTGTCCTCACCCAGAACACCCCCAAATCTCAAGGATCAATTTTCAAACTTGACCGGCTTCCAGAAGCCACATGGATAAAATGGGGTTTGGAGGATTTGGAAAATAAAGCTGGGATCTCCCAGCTTGTCACAGAACGATGAAGGATTTATTTACTTGGGTAAGGAGGGTTCAAAACAGAATGCTAAAAAAAAAAAATCACAAATAAAATTACCCAAGGAAAATGAAAAACAGCAAAATAAAAAATTCCCTATGAACTCGCTGTCCCTTCTTATCTTATGGTCTTCTCACTAATTTCTCAGTTAATCGAGTTGTAAGACGACATTTAAATAAGTGACGTGGAAACGGCCTGTTTGCAGGGTGCAGAGCGCGAGGATGCCCCGTCCACTACACAGACGCACAGAATAACTGAACTTCATTGTTCAGTAGCTTGGTTCCTATTTCCATTTTCTCTGTACTGGAAGATATTTGGCTGCTGATTTATGGAAGTGATTAGCTCTAAAAGACTACTTTTCTCCTTATTTTGTAAGAAGGAAGTTTAAGCAAAAAGAAATTTTCATCTGCCTTCTATAAACCCTTCCCCAGGCAAAACTGATTGTCTTATAATAGACAACGGTGATTCTCAACTGGGGCTATTTGCACACTAGTGGACACTTGGAAATGTCTGGAGACATTTTTGGTTGTCACAACTGGAGGTGGGGAGGCAGGTACCACTGGCTTCTAGTGTTAGAGATCAAGGATGCAGCAAAGCATCCTACAATGCGCAGGACAGCTCACATGAAAAGAGTTACCAGCTCAGAATGGCAATAGGGCCAAGGTTGAGAAAACCTTGATACACAGTGTAGTGGACAAGGACAGGGCCCCAGAACCAGACAGCTTGTGTTCAAATCCTGACTTCGCTACGGACTAGCTGAGCACCTTAATGTTTCTATACCTCCATCTCCTTATCTCTAAAATAGATAATACAGGCACCTGCCTTGTAGACTTCCTGTGGGGATCAAAGAAGTTAACCTAGGTAAGTGCTTAGAGTACAACCTGGCACATAATTTGTGTATCACAAATGATACCCATATTGTGAAATATATGATCATATAATAATAACCTCACCGGCTCAAAATTTTTCATTTACCTGCCTAGCTCCTTCAACTCTCACTAAATTTTGAGCCTCCTAAGGACCACACTGGACCTTAATGATCTATGTCACTTCAGCACCAAGCACAGAGCCCAAATAGAACAAGCCCGAAGCCAGAGATTCAATCAATAGATTGCAGCCATCATCACTGGCGATGGCCCACATCTGCTCAGCCCTTGCCACTCAGGGCACCACGGCCTGATTCGGCTGAGGGCTTTCTCTGACTGTCAAGTCCACCCTGTGTCCAACAGGGCAGGCCTACAGTGCCAAGAATCAATGCCCCCAGGCAGTAGCCCTCAACCAATAACGGAGGGAAATTGGTGCATAAACACTCCAGCTCCTTCTCCCCTGGCGTGGGTCGCACAGTGCATGGTCTACACTGCCTCCCAGGCTTCCCTGGCAGGAGTAAGCTCCAGTCACCCAGAAGAGTGCTTTGCTTGATAGCAGACCCTTTATCGGCCACCTTCCCATCCTTTTCCCCTTTCCACTCCTCTACTAGTGTGTTTTGGCATCACCTCCCACATAAGCCACTGTACTCTGACACTGGTCTCAGAGCTGGCTCCTGGGGGAACTGCAACTGACACAGCACTACAAGAGCGGGGTGGACCAAGCTTTCCAGGAAGATGGTATCTCTGACTTAAATATCAACACATATTAGTGGGAGACAAGAAATCGCACCCCGAGAGCACTCGGACTCAGGCTTCCCTCCTGCTCATTTCTCATTTCTCGGGAAGCATGTTCCTGTCCAGTAGATGGCAGGGGCTGAAACGGGAAGCAGAAGAAAGAAAATCCATTCTCAGAGTGATAAAAATAAATAATACGCCTCCAGGTCTGAGACCAGTATTAAACGAAACGAGGTACTCTTCCGAGCAGAGCTTGGGGGCACCTGCGACGTTTAAATGGAGCTACTCTGTTTCTAGGGAAATACATACTTTTAAAAATTATGCTTGAGGCTAAAAGCTTCCAACAATAAATCTCCCCGAGGCACACTCCTCTAGGGACAAATATACCGGGAAATCTTCAAAGAGGGTGCTTGGTTTATCGCTTGGTGTCTCATTCCCGTTGAGGAAGGAAGTCTCTTTGTTTCCACTGAGAAACTGGGTCCACCAGGACCTCTTCAAAGGTTGGAAAATTCCTCAGGGACCACCCTCCCTTGCCCCACCCTTTAAAGACTACAGATCATTTCATTCTGAAAATAATCCTCAGGAGTTGAAAGCAGACAGTGTGTTAACGATCAGTGCTGTTCCCCTTGACCTGAAGAAAAGAAAATCAAACAAACAAATAATGGAAAAAACCCATCCTGCTGTGTTACTAAAATACAGCCTCGAATCTTTATCCATCATGGAAAACTGTGTAATGATATTCACGAGAATTTGTTGAGCACTTACTATGTGTCTTAGTCCATTCTCTTATAACAGAATACCTGAAACTGAGCAATTCATACAGAAAGGAAATTTATTTCTTACAGTTATAAAGGCTGACAAGTCCAAGGTCAAGGGGTTGAGGGCTTTCTTGCTGGTGGGGATTCTCTGCAGAGCCCCGAGGTGGCTCAGGGCATGATTTGGTTTGGGGGCTGAGTGTGCTAGCTCAGGTCTCTCTTCCTCTTCTTATAAGGACATCAGCCCCACTCCCATCATAACCTATTGATCTATGAATGGATTAATGAGTTCATGAGGGCTCTGAAAGCTGTCATCTCTCAATACTGCCACATTGGGGACTAAGTTTCAACATGAGTTTTAGAGGGAACAGACATTTAACAGACTACGTACAAGGCATTTATATTTATTACTTCACTTAACAACTGCATAAGATAAGTAATATTATGTCCATTTTACAGTCAGAGAGTTTGAAAAGCGAAGCTTAAAAAATTTACCAAGGTCATGTCATGTAGCTCATGAATAGTAGAGCTGGTATTTTTAACCCAGGAGAGTCTAACTATTTTAGAATTCTGCACTAGGCGATCACCTTATGTGAAACTTCAGTCCAATTTAACTGATAAACATCATCTGTGTAAAGCCGACAATTATTCCAGTAGATATCAGCAATGGAGACAGGGAACATATAAAAACTGACAGTCATCGGAGGCAAAATTCCAATAAATAGGAAATAATTGTTGCACACTGCAAGTGAAGGCTTCCATCTAAGATTCTGTAATCATTGTAAACTTTATTTCTCATATGTGTGTCGAGCATACGTGCAACTACAACACAGTTGTCCAGGAATCTAAATCTAAAATTAAAGCCAGGAGTAATTGAATTAATAGAGAAATGAGAGACGCATTTACCCTCTCTAAAGAAAGTGAGGAAAAGAGACCCGCGTCCCACCGCACGGATGCCAACACTGCGCTTGTGCAACCTCGCAGCTTCCCCAGCAGTGAATGTGGTAAGCCCTCCTCACGTTCACCATCTGCCTCACATTCCGAGTGCCAGACTGCCTCGGTTCCACTCTGAGCTCCAACACTTGCTGCAGGGGCTTGAGAAGTTTCCTCATCTTTTGTGAGCCTCTGCTTTCTCACTCAAATATGGCCAGGGATAATACCTTCCTCGAAGGATTATTGTGAAGATTCAATGAGAAATGCAAGCAAAAGGCATGACTCCATGGCCAGAACATAATAGGCACGCAGTAAATATTCATGGGTGTCCTTGTGCCCTCACCTGAAGGCTGACACAGCCAGGCAGGTGCACGCAGTCTCCTCGGGACCCAAGCTCTACCCAGCTGCCTTTGTGCTTGTCTTCCCTTGCAGCCCAGAGCAAAGCAGAGAAACCTTGGTTAGGTGAAGTGGCCTCTGCACCAAGATCCAGACAGGAACTCTTGCACTGAAGCCACAACCAGTCACAGGACTCCAAGGTCAGCTTTCATTTGCAGCCCCCCAGGATAAGCTCTTACAGTAAATGGCCTCCAGGATAATCCAGCTGGGGGTGCACAGATTCTCATGCTTCTTTGGGGTATGCTGAGCAGGATGTGAGTGCTTACAACCAGGAGGAGAAGGCATGTACAGGTGGGTACCAGGGAGACAGATGAGTGGCCTAGAAAATGAACTCTTTCTTCAGAGGTTCATAAAAATATCCCCTAATTGGCGGAAGATAACTTAAAGAAATCATTTCTGGTCCTCACAACAAGCCCCTAAAATGAGGGGCCCCATTATCCCCATTTTACAGATTGGATTGATCTCAAGGTTCAACTCACCTACCACAATGCACTATCTGGGAAGAGGTAGATTTAGATCACAAATTCAGACATCCTGTTAACAAACCCTATAATCTTTTTACTCCCCTCCCTGTGTCTCTTGTGAATGACTGGTGTTTCTACAGATAACTTGAAAACAGTGGGTTGTAGACACAGAGATGCGCGGCTCAGCTTGATCTCCCTTCAGGGAAGGCCTTGTTGCCCAGCTGAGGGGTGTGTGGTCAGCAGACAGCCCCTGGCCATCTGCCCTTGCATGCAGGGGCTGCCTCAGCTGCATGGGGTCCACGAAGCCCCGCTCATGCTCTCCGGGCGGCTCCCACAGTGATAGAGCCAGGTGGGGACATAAAGGCCCAGCCATTTCTGCCCAGTGTGGACACTCTGATGGGCAGTACCAGACCCGGAGCTGCCCTGGGGTTGGCAGAGGCTCTTTTGGGGCTGCATGTCAGTCTGCTTCTGCCTCCGCCCGATCTTGCTGCCTCCCCTTCTTCTTGTAGATATTTACCCCAAGAAATGCCTCAAACCCCCAGTTCTGCCTCAGGGTCTGCTTCGAAAGAACACAACCTACGCTGCAAAGTGAAGCACAGAGTGTGGTCTACACACCAGTCTGATCCTAAAGTCACAATCGCTCCCATTCAGGGGGCCCAGGGAGCTCAGGCCTTTGAAGCCAGGGAAAGGTAGGCTCTGGTCGTGAAAAGCAAAAGTTGGATTTTGGAGTCAAAAGACCTCAACTGGACTCTTAGCTCATCCAATTTCTATCTCTGTGTTGGGCAATCCAGGTGACCTCACTGCACCGTATGTGAAAATTAAGACTACTATTACTACATGGGAGCAATCAAGACAATGCAAATACAGATCGAAGCACATTTTATCACATTCATCCCTGTCACCCTGACAGCTCCCCTCGTTCCATTATGGATGAACAGGAACAGTTATTCACGGCACGGGAAAAATGCTCCACTCTTCCCCAGTAATCCAATTCCCCTCTCAATGAGGAGAGCAAATGTCATTCTTTCCCAAAAGTTTCCAAAATCAGCAACCCCAGCAATAGCAGGAAAGCAGGAAAGCAGGAAACATTGTTATTCTTGTAGAGCAGAGCTATAGCATATAATTAAATCATTAAGAGGCAAATTAACTCCTCTAGCAATACTCTTCTCAGTATTTGTGGGCAAACCCATTAGCGTTGTGCCAGTAAATCCTGAAATTTCTTTGCATGCAGACTGAGTAACTACAGCTTCAAAGGCAAGGGACGGGGCGGGGAGTGCGGTGTACGAGTGATTTGATCCACGGTGGACATGTACGGGATAGGGTGGGGAAGAGATGGGATGCTAATGGCATGTTGTGACTATATTTCATGAACCCTTTGAAAATATAGCTGCCAAACTTCCTCTACCTGGAGCCAACAATAAATCTATCCTTTTCCCAGGAAAACCATTCAAGAGCTTTTGGTTTCCCATTCACTTAGTCCTCATCAACTGCTCTCAATTTTGATGAATTCTTTCAACTTGAATTATTTGTTTTTGGAGGGAGCATAGCTTGGGGGTTATGGAGTAAATAGAATGGGCATCTTCCAGCATGACACTTAGGAGCTGTTTATTTAGCAGGGTTAAAAAAAAAAAGAAGAAGAATGAATACAAAGTTGGCTTCGATTCTGTAGCCAAATATATATTTATGCTATTGACTCGAATTCAAGCTGACCAATCTGGTTGGCTGTCTCTGGCCTTCAATCCTTCCAGGCTTGAGTGTTTCAGTCAATATGTTGATCGTTTATATGATGACCCTGCTTAAACCCTAAATAAAATGTAAACAACACGAAAGTGTATTGGAAGTCAACATAACTCATTATGGCTGCTTATACACTCATCAAAATCCTGAGGGGGGTGTCTGACCTGATTGGAGGTTTACTCCAGAGTCATACAATAATTTTAGCTGTGAAAAAAATTTTTATGGTGTGTAAGATTAGCCCACACTAATGCAAGGTCAAAAATAATAGAATCAATAGGCAAACTCAATACTGTTAACATTTTGAGAAAATTACTACCAGAAAACAATGTCAACAACAGATTGAAATGAGTCTCCAAAGTCGTCACATTGATTTCCTTTCAATTTGGTGACAATCTAACTCTTTCTTTTATGCAATATGGAATTTTTCTAGCCTTTTTTTTTCCAGCTCTGCTTTAAACTTGGAATATTTCTGTTGTACTTTTTTTCTGACTGATGTCGAACGTTGTATGTGTTGAAAAAATGTGTATTGGTATCCATATCTAAGAGAACAGAATATTAAGATTTATTCCATCATGCAGAGCCTTTAACGGATCTTTAATTTAGGGCTCAGTTGATAAATTCAGGAGCTATTTTAATTATAGCAAGGCACCCAAGTGCAAATGTAAACAGTGCCGTTAATAAATTATCAACTAAAGAAAAAGAAACACATGGCCTTGAATGTGGTTTTTTTATCAGCTATATCACATGCATTATTATCCTTGATGTTGGAAGGGGAGCTTACTGTTTGGAAGATCCATGTTCTTTGGTATTACTTGGGAGACCAGTAAGTAGCCATGCATTAGCAATGGAATGAGAAACCCAACCCACCCCAGACTTTTCCTCCCGTGCCTTCCCATCTTAGTCAAAGGCTCCATCAACACCCAACCAACTCCCACTTCCACTGATTTATTCAAGCCAAACATTAGGAATTATCATTAATTTCTCTCTTTCCTTCTTTCCCATAGCCAATCCATCAGCAAGTTCTGGCAGTTTTAAACTCCAGACTATATCCTGAATCCACCCACGTCCCCGGTTATTCACTGCAATAGCCTCTTTCTTGGTCTCCTTGTTTTTAGTTTTCTACCCAACGGGGCATAACGATCACTTAAAAACACAAATTAAATCATATTGTACTTGTCCTTTAAATTCTTTCATGGGTTCCACTGTACTTCATATAAAATCTGCCATTTCCCAGAACATGCCAAGCTCAGTAACATTTCAAGGCCCTTGCCTAGGCTGTTTCGTCTTCCTGGAACATTTTTCTCCCAACCTTAACCATCCATCACTGGTTTACTCTTTTGAACAGGCCTCAGTTCTAGAAGAACCTTCTCTGGTCATGTCATCAAAGGGTGCTCATTTTAACCTCACCCTCATAACTCTCAGTTGCTTCTGTCATCTTTATCATTTCTATAAAGGAGTTGACATTTATAACTATGACTCCATTGTGTAAAAGAAAAGGCAGGGGGCTGAATATATAAATCATTTCATCTAGCATATATACCCATTTTGTTCTCAACCTTCATTTTCATGGACAGCATTAATTTCTTAATTGATCAATTAAGGGCACCAATACTCTTTTTGTTGAATTTTCTTTGGGGTAATTTTCCAACCTCTCAGAGTTTCTCTCCAATCTCAGGGTTCTTGTCCCCTTCCCAAGATGTATTTGGGTAGCAGAAAAGGTCAGGTCCTCATGGTCCCAGGAAGGCATGTCTGGATCATGAAGTTCTCTTGCACTTAGGTTTCTTCTGTTCATTGTCTTCAGGCATCACCCTCCATACTTACTGCAACCACTGTCATGTAGTGTGGCCTTCCTGCTCGGTGGGTGTTCCAGGCTGGTGTCCACCAAGATGCGGCTGAGCTCAACTAGTCTTTTGGGCTCTGGCTGGCACCTTGTGTTAATGACTCCGGATCTCACCATTGCCATTGCAAGAAGTCCCAGTCACCTAAACTTCCTTTACTTGAGCCCAGGCTTCTTCTAGGCAAATGGTTCACACGACACTTCCACATGCCCCATTGGTACAAGTTATTGCCTGTTTCCCCATGATGGTAGGGTACCTGGGGCCCTACGAGGCTGCCCAGGCAGACCAATGGTATTCTCCTGTTCCCAACCATGTCAGAGGCACCCTTGTGCCCGACACAATGCTTATCTATGGGGCTTCATTCTCCCCAGTCTTCAAACTAAAAAGCTGTTCTACATGGCCTCAAACCTAGAATTAAGATACTCCTTTCAGAATTTCCTGCCCTCCTCTCTCCTTGCCATATTTCTGGGCTCTTCTTTCTGGTCCCCAAGGGCTTTTCCCTTCCATTGTGACCAGAAATTTCTTTTAATTCATAATTCCCCCTTTGTCACTCTGTGTTTCACTTTGTGGTCTGCCCACCGAGCCTTGATGTTGAGATGGTAAAAGCCCAGTTTGGGGAGTACCCACCAAAATTGCAATTTCTTATAGAAGTCTGGCTTATAGGCTATCTTCTTACTATAAATATTTATTTTGAAGCTCAAAGCTAAGAATTATGATGAAGATAATTATATTTCCGAAAGTGTTCCTTGAGGATTTTTAAGTACATTTTTTTTAAATTTTGAAGTCATCTTAAAATTGCAGAAAAGTTGCATGTATGGAAAAAAGAATCTTTTTTCCCCCAATCTGTAAGAGTTAAGTTGCTCCCCTGATGCCCAAACACCTTACTGTGTGTTTTCTACAAACGAGGATACTTTTTTACACAATTATCATAATCAGGAAACCTACATGATCTATCCTTACCATGGAATCCTCAGATCCCACTCATGTTTCTCCAATTTTCCTAATAATGTCCTTGGTAGCAAAAGGTTAGAGCTCAGAATCAACTGCTGCATTTAGTTCTCATACTTCTGTCTTTCTCAGACTATGACAATACCTTGTTCTTTCCTTGACTTTCATACCCTTAACACTGTGGAAAATTAGAAGCCAGTAATTTTGCAGACATTCTCTGGCACTTCTACTGTGGCCCACTCTTAGTGCTTGTGAGATACTATAGCTTCATCTGAAGCTGTGGCTAAGACAACAGACTCTAAAACAAACTTCCAGGTTCACATTCTGTCTCTGTCACTCCTGATCGTGTGGTCTTGGCAATTAAACGCTCCGTGTTCAGTTCCATGTCAGTGGAGAGAAGGTAACCATTGCGCTTGTATCCTGGGGCTGTTGTAAGAATGCTCTTCTTCCTGCATACTCCAGCCTGGCTTTGCCGGTGATTTACAACCCCTTACAAATGACTGGTGGGTACAAAACACCCCCCACTCCCTTGCTCCTGACCAGCACAATCGTAGGCATCGCCTGCTCTCTGAAGCTCCCCTGTGGGACAGAGCCCAAATTGTGTCCTCAAGACTTGCTGACTTTGCTTACTTGGCCTTATTCTCCTGGCCTAATTTCCCCACTCTCTTTCTGGTCTTTTCTGGGGGCACTTCCTAATAAACTACTTTCATACGAATCCTCTCAGGATCTGCTTTTGGGGAACACAATTTAAAGTAGCTTCTGTCTTTTAAGAAACCCATTTGCCTGCCACGCAGAGGACAAATAGCAGAGAGAGTACCAGTTCAGAAGCTGCCAGAATCGCCCAGATGTGAACCACGTGGGCAGAGAAGTGAACATACACAGACTATATGTGGAGGTGGAGTCTACAGGATTGGCTTCTACATAGGATACAGGGAATAGGGAGGGAAAGAGACAAATCAGGGATGAATTCAGGATCTATGCAAATTGTTTCCCATGAGGAGCAGAACAGCACTTTAGCTATGGAGAGCTGAGAGCTGATATTCTTAGAATCTCAGTTAATAATACTAAACATCATTGGTAACAAGGACCGTAGACACACAATAGAATTTAATCACTGGTACCACAGTCTCACAATGGGAAATTACAATGCCCTGAATTTAATAGGTTTCATTTTTCAAAGCAAATATTTTGCTTTTACAATCTCTCACTGCCAGTGATGCTCTTGGATTAGAACTGATTAGAGAGTCTTCTTTTATCTAGAAGCAAGGCCCTTGGCTATTTACACAGATTGGTTAGCTTTGTCCACCTGAAACAAAGGCCCTTAGCAGTCCTCTTCCTCCTTTGTGTTCCAATCTCTTTGATTACCTAGGAAAGGGCTTCAATTTCTTTCCATTTCAGCAAGGCAGTGATGGCATAAGGAGGAAGAACGTGGGGGACGTGTCGGAAGACCTGTGTTCCAGGCCACCAACCCCAGCACTGGGGTGGGTCACCCGACATCTGATCCCCAGGATCCTCAGCTGACTTAATAATTACATCATGCCCAGATCTGTTGAGTAGCTGCCATTCCGGGCTCAGTTATTTATTGGGAATACAGTGACAAAATCATCCTAGTCCCTGACCTGACAGGATTTATAGAAGGATCAAATTCCCACCTTTATTCACAAACAAAATGTTTTATAAAGTTAGGGGGATATACAGACATACACACCATTAGAATTTGTGTGATTTCTCTGTCTATAGTCCTTTCATTGTCTGCGTCTACTTTTAATATTACCAGTTAAAATTCAAGTGCCTTTTTTACATATTGTGAAGAAATAATCACATATGGTTGTGGGGTCCATAATCTGCAACCCTTTATGCCAAATATATTTCAGAATTCAAGTTTTACTTGGATCTTAGGTAATTAGGTTGAGATACAATAAGTAATAATCTCAAAGAGGACTGGGGCAGATCTCTGTAATCAGACAATGTTCCTGCAGGGAAACATATGAAATTTCCATTCAGTAGGGTAAATAAAGACCATACACATACACACACACACACACACACACACACACACACTCTCTCTCTCTCTCTCTCTCTCTCTCTCTCTCTCTCTCTCTCTCTCATATTGGTTTAGTTCAATCCTGGCCATCAAATGAATCATCAAAAAAGAAATTTTAAATTAACTTTGGTCTTGAGGTGGTTTTTTGGATTTCAGAATTGCATTAAAGAAATTGTGGGCCTATAGCCCATATTGTTTGAAATAAGTTAGACATGAGTTGGGACTTAAAAACTAAATTTATCAAAGATATTCATTACAATTGCATTTGCTATAATGGTATTTGACCTACAGATGACCCAGCTTTATAAATAAACTTAAAGCACCTCCAGGTCCATTAATATTTCATTGATCCATAAAATACTCCCAAGTACTTGTATTTATCAGCCTCGTGGAAAGACTGTGTCTGATGTAGAAACCGCACACATAAAGAAAAGCAGCCTTGCTCCGGTGTCCTAGCTCATAATTCACACAAACATTAGGAGTCAGCGATAATATAATTTTTAAGGCCCCAGGAGGGACCAATGAGAGTTGGCATGACAGAATTGGACCATGCCATATGGTGGGTCGGCCTCCCCCATGCTTGAGATAGCAGTATCTGGAACGGTCTCTTTAAAACGCACGTTGGAGCCAATGACTTCCACTGAAAACCCTCCCATGACTTCTCACAGCACCTGGAAGAAAGGCCACATTCCTTGTCTTGGTCAGGCACCATATGACTGCCTCTTTCTCCATTTCTCCTGATCCTCCAACCACCTGGCTTCTAATTTACAAAGCTCCCACCCACCTCAGCCCCTTTGCCTGAAAGACGGAGCAGGCCCCACCCCGAACCCAAACGGCTTTTCTTCATCCTTGAGTTTTCAGCTTGAAAGTCACCGACACAGAAAGATCCCCTGCCCCACCTTCGTCTAATCCCTCTGTCTCACGTTGCCCTGTTTATCTTCTTCAAACCATTATTCCTCTCTGAGTTGACGGTGTAATTTATTTGTATTTTTGTTTCATTGTTTATTGTGATTGTATTGCTTAAAATCTGGTCTGGGGGCTGACTTGTACTGGTTCTCAGTTTATAAAGGTGACTGAGTGAGGACACGGAGAAGTCAATGCTGTCAAGAGAAAAATTTAATGTTACTCACGGTTCCCCTAGAAATGAGAGGCACGTCCTGCAGGGCCACAGGGAAGGGCACCAGGAGGCAGAAAATGGGGGGTGGGGGTGGGGAGGAGTAAGCCACAGCCTTTCTCGAGGTTTCTGCAGGAAAGGCCAGGAAGGGCCGGGTGAATAGTTTGGGATTGGCCAGTTGGAATAATTCTGGTGCCCTCAGGGGCATAGAGCTGTCACTAGTTGTTTGGCACCTGGCCTTGGGTTGATTTAGGAAAGGGAAAATATTGGGGTGGTGTATGAGAGTTAACTAAAGGAGGGAGAGGAACCCAGCGCGCAGGGGTGGGGAACCTACAGCCTTCTGATTTCAAGACTGTTCTTTCATAAGCACCATAGGAGGCAAGAAAACCTTCATCTTTCTCTGCTGCACCCCATTTAATAAAAGGATGTGTTTGTAAAATTTGGATTCAGTCAATAGGTTGCCCTTAAGAACCTAGAAGGCCACATGTGGCCTTAAGGCCGCAGGTTCCCCCCGCAATGCAGTCCTTAGTTTTGCCTTGTCATTAATAGATGCCAAATAGACAAATTCAGAATCTAAGAAAACAAAGAACAGTGGCAAATAACACCAAGTCCAAAAATAAGAGTGTTTTCAGTGAGATATAAGTTTATTTTTCTTTTGCATAAAGTAAGTCCAGAGGTAGCAAATGGAGGGCCGGTGGCGGCTCCATGGTGTCATCAGGGAACCAGCGTCTCTGTCTTTCTGTGTCACTGACCCAGCACAAGGTTCCCTGCTCAAGATCACTTTGCATTAGTTTCCTATCGCTGTTTTAACAGATTGCCACTAACTTCAGTGGCTTAAAACAACATCGATTTATTATCAGACCGTTCTGGAGGTCACATTCCAAAATGAGCCTCTCAGGACTAAGAGAAAGGCATCAGCAACACTGTGTTCCTTCCCCGCCTGGCCCAGCTCCTACTTGCTGCCTGCATTCCTCGCCTCCTGCCCTCCTCCCATTCAAAGCGGTCACTCCACCCGCCGCTTCCATCATCACACCCCCTTTTCCTGCCTATGACCCTCTTGCCTCCCTCTCCTAAGAACCCTTCTAGTGATATTGGGCCCATCTGGATAATCGCCCCATCTCAAGATTTTTAACTTAATCACATCCATAATGTTCCTTTTGCCATGTCAGGTGACATAGTCGCAGGTTTTGGGGATCGGGACGTGCACGTCTTTGGGGGCCATTATTCCATCTACCACACTTCACGTTCTCCGAGGTGCAATGAGAGCTCCAGGCATCAAATACACACTCCAGGCAGCAGGAAGCGGAAGGAGGGGGAAGTATTGCCACCTCCACCTGCTTTAAGGAGCCCTCCCAGAAGTCCCCACAGCACCGTCTCTCACATGTCTTCAGCTAGATTTCATCGCAGAGCCATATGTTCAAAGGACATAAAAGAGAGGCATGGAAATGTAGATTTCATTCCAGGGGATGTGTGCCCAGCTCAAAATGAAGGTTTGTTACGAAGACAGAAGCAGGAATTGGTATGTGGAGGCTTCTATACATCCACACTGCATTCCCCGGCTGAGACGTAGGAGTCATAACTGTAAAATCCTCATCTCTCTGCTCTGTTCTCTCTCACAGAGCTTGGACAGCATCTGGGACCCAGCTGGCCCAGCAATGGGCTGTCGAAACGTGGGATGATGCCATTCCTGCTGGGATCTAAGCTCCGCGAAGGCTGGGCCTTGTCTTCATTCTTACTTCTCATCCCCTCTGCCTACAACAGCGCCCGCTTCCCGGCAGGCTTGCAATGGCTGTTGATTGACGAAGGAATCTGATGTCTTTCATGTCCAGTGCAGAGGCCCTCAGTCAGATGTCATTTTGGATATTTGCCAACGTCTGGAGACATTTGGGGTTGTGACACCAATGCAAGGGTGCTACCGGCATCTAGAGGGCAGAGGCCAGGGATGCTGCTAAACATCCTACAGTGCACAGGACGGGCCCCCACCACAGAGAATTATCCAGCCCCAAATGTCATGAGTGCCAAGGTTGAGAAACTCTGCTCTATGAAAGGCTGTCAAAAATTCTTGGACTCCAAAATTTGAAATTGCCCATCACGAACTCCCTGCTAGGACTCCTGGGGTAGACAGAGCCCGTTGCCCTCGTGTTAGGATTCAGATTCTGCAGCGGTGAAGCATAAAGCCCACGGAGGTTTGGCCTGCACCTGCCCGTCTTGCGTCGTGCCTCCTGGAACCCCCGCGTCCACTCCTGCTGGAGCAGCTCCCACTCCCTGTGGGCCACCAAATACATGTCCTTTGCTCAGGACACTCCTCTCTCCTTAGTCACCTGTTTAATTTTTATGTCTCCTAAGTACCAGTGCAAGGGCCATTTTCCTTTTGGAACTTTTTTTCAAAATCTTTTTCATCTTCCCATCAGGGTGAGCCATGTTCTTGCCTAAACTCCCATGATCACCTCGTCATGGAATGTCCCTTTTTACTAGTGTGTCAGTTTCCTAGGGCTGCTATTACAAAACACCACAAACTGGGTGGCTTAAAATAACAAAAACTTATTGTCTCACAGTTCTGGAGGCTAGAAGCCCAAAATCGAGTTGTCAGCCAAGCCATGCTTTCTCTGCAGGCTCCAGGAAAGGATCCTTCCTCGCCTCCTGCAGCCTCTGGTAGCCCCAGAGGTTCCTTGGTTTGTGGCAATATAACTCCAGTCTCTACTTCCGTCTTCACATGGTCGTCTTATCCCTGGGAGGTGTTCTTCTTCTTAAAAGGACACCAGTCATATGGCATGAAAGGCCCACCTTGCTGTAGTTTTACCTCATCTTAACTAATTATATCTGCAATGATCCTACTTCCAAATAAGGTCACATTCTAAGGTACTACGTGTTAGGACTTCAACATATCTTTTGGGGGGATACAAGTCAACCCATATCAATTGGTATTGTAATAATTAATTGTGTTGGTCTTTGAAAAGAAAATGAGAGAAATCCTACCAAATAAGTTTAAGTGAAAGAGGAGAATGTACTGATTTATATACCTAGACATACCAAGGGGATAAGTGTAGCTTCAGACATAGCTGGATCCAGGGGCTCAAATGCCATTGAAAGGACTTGATCTCTATCAGTCTAAACTCTGATTTCCTCTGAGCTTAGCTTCATTTTCAGCAATCTTTATCTATGTGGTAGCCTCCAGAAATCATAGGCGTACCTGACCCTTACACCTAGAATCCCTATCAGGTGCAAGTACAGCAGACAAGAACTTGTCTTCCTCTGGTTTCTGCCAAGTTTATGACTGAATATTACTGCAGCGCTTTGGGTCAGGTGGCTTAGCCCAGTTACATGTCCACCCCGGAGTTAAGAATGGAAATGGTGTCAGCCCTCTCTACAACTCATGGCCTGAGAATGGGAAGGAAGAATGAAACTATGGAAAATCAGGAGAATGGATGGATGGCTGGAAAAGTCAGCGAATACTTACTATAGATAATTTTCTGTTCCTTCTTCCCCAGGAGATGCTGAGGGTGTTGATGGAAAGCCTGGCATCCATCTCCTTTGATTTTATGAGAAGAACACCAGACAGAGCAGCCAGCACATAGCTGGTAGTTAATAAATGCTCCTCAAACTGAACTGAGAATTTCTTTTTTCTAGTGCTTTGCTGGTCTTCTTTGGGCGTCTCTCCCTTTCTTTTGGTCTAAGTGCCATGCCTTGCCTTCAAGTGTATCCCTCTTTTCTTATCAGTGAAAGTAGTAAACTATTCTAAATATAAATTATTTTTTCTTCTCTTTTCCCAAAAGTATAATCATATTGTTGGTGGACAAAGCATCCTAGGTAAAGCTACACGGCTGCGACGACTGTGATGACAATGTGTTTAAATGCCCACCTTTCTCTCAGGGCTCCCACCAAAGTTCTCAGAAGATGTGTGATTTACAAGTAAGAATATTATGCTAAAAATTCCCACCATTCCTTTTCTGCCATTCTCGTGTCACCCGATAAACAGATGTTGGTCAAATATGTCAACAGCAATTGAGTTCACCAGCTTTTGCCAACAGATCATAAAAGAGTTTGAGATTTTAATCAAAGTTTGTCATCCACCCAGAACTTAAAAAATGAATTTCCACCAAAAGGAAATTTAAGCTTCTGAAAGTTACCTCGCTCAAGAGCAACAAGGGTGAACTCTGGGTCCAAAAAGAAAATAAAAATCAATCAGGACAATTATTTTACTAAATTATTTTCAACTGCATTGTATCGAGAAGACTCAGGTAAATGTCGACCGTCACACCAATGAGCGGTGCTGTTCCCATCACTGACCTTTCTCTTGTTAAAATGCATGTCAATATGCAAAATAGAAGTGTTCCCTATCAGAGCTGAATGCGCTCTCCATTTCTAGAGGTTCCCAAAATAATCTGCAGGAAATGGA
Organism: Indri indri; assembly: GCA_004363605.1. Taxonomy (NCBI): domain Eukaryota; kingdom Metazoa; phylum Chordata; class Mammalia; order Primates; family Indriidae; genus Indri; species Indri indri. The sequence continues at coordinate 69,462 of RJWJ010002593.1, read as the reverse complement.
ATTCAAAGGACAGCTCAGTTTCGCTAGAGACGTGTACAAACAACCTTTAAAAATTGTCTTGTCTGAGGTTTGCTCCTTTCGGTTTGTCAGCTCCCGTTTCAATGGATTCAGACCTGCGCTCGCTTCAAAATAAGATGCAGCGGAGTGGGATGTTCTGAGAGCAAAACATCCTGAAATATCTCATTTATGCAGAGGTCACTTCCCTGCCAACTTTCATCATCTGGAATATAACTGAAAACCCAGTGAAAAGCAAAAGGAATGGTCCTCTGAGAAGCCAAAACAGATGTGGCCAAACTCTAGCTCTTTGCTGATGACAGAGCTACAGTCAGAACCTATGGACTCTTCCTTAACTATTCATAAATATCTATAATCTCGGTGTATCAGTTAGGCGCCTATCAGAAATCAGATGGCACACCCAGAATGGGGTAATTCAAGGGCAGTGTAGTAATGGGACTACTTACAAAGGGATTTGGTGTAGGGAAGTCAAAGGAGCTGTCACCTTTGGGTAACAGGATAGAGGAGGGAGTAGTTTCCAGAATCTGGAACAAGGAAGACTGCATAGAAAAGGTACCTGGAGAGGAATATTGACTATCAAGGAAACCATCAGCCAAGGCAACTTCCCAGGAGGTGATCTAGGAAGTAAACACCCCAGCTCCTCTCTCCCCTCTCATTTCCTGCCAGCTTGCCCAGGTGACAGCTGGGGAGAAAGGGAGCCAGTTGCTGCATCCCCTAAAGGTCAGCCTTGTGGCCAGAGAGCAGGTTGGGAGAGAGTGGCAGGTGGCTCTGCCAGGGTTAAACAGGAGACGATGGACATGCTTGATTGATCATTGTGGATTTCTCAGCCCACAACACGTGTGGGGAAACCAGAAGTGACTGTTGCTAATGTAGAACATGGCCAAGCCCAGAAAGGGACATTTGACAACAAAGAAGAAATCAGTTTTGCCTGCAGATACTCTACTATTCTAAAATGTGGATGGGAATGTTTGCAAGGTTCATTCAAAGAGTACAATTTCTTTTCCCCAAAGGAATTCAGATAAAAATTATATGCAGTGGGACCATTTAGGATGGAGCCCCGATTCCCCATGGTGCCAGAAGACATCTGCATAGTACACGTACCTCAATAATTCAATAACAAGTAGCCCAGAAAAGCTTTTTAAAAATTCCTTAAACTTATCTTCAGCAGGTAGCAACATGTTTGGGATATTTTTAGAAGGTTTTTTTCCCACCATGGTTAAAATTCATTTTAACTCACTGAACATATAATAACTGATACTTTATTGAGGTCTTATTCTGTACCAGACACTTTACACACAAATGTCATCTCATCCTCACCCCTACCTTATACTTGAATCCGATTATTTCATACTTATTTCACATATGTCAGTTAAGTAATTTGCCCAAGGTCCCACGGAAGGGAAGACACAGCATGAGGTTGAAAGCCAGGCAGATACACAGCGTCTCTGGCCCACACTTATAGCACCTGCCATGTGTACGCACGATGCTAAGGAGATGATATGCTTAAAAAAAAAGGAAAGGAAGAAAGAAACACTTTTGTGGCACTTCTGTGAGTCTACAGAAAAAGCCCACGGGAATATGTGGTATATTAATTTTCTATTGTCATATAACAAATTGCCACTAATTTAGTAGCTTAACACAATCCCTATTCGTGAGCTCTCAGTTCAGTAGATCAGAAGTACAGGCGTAATATGGTTGGGCTTTCTGCTCAGGATCTTACCAGGCTGAAATCAACCTGCTGACTGAGCAACATTCATATCTGAAGGATCTGGGGGAGACTCCATTTCCAAGCTCATACAGGTGATTGACAGAATTAAGTTCCTTAAGGTTGTGGGACTGAAGTCCCCATTTTCTTTCCAGCTGTTGGTTGGGAACTCTCACAGCTCACAGAGGCCACCGACATTCCTTGTCATGTGACCCCCTCCATCATCATCGTCAGCATTGGAAAATCTCCCTCATGCCAAATCACTCTTTCTTTGACTCCCTCTCCAAGAAAAGCACAGTCTCTTTCCAGAGCTCACCCGATTAGGTCAGGCCCACCTGGAACAATCTCCCCATCTCAAGGTCAACTAATTACTCATTGTAATTACAACAGAAAAATCCTTTTATCCATAAGAGTGATAGCTCATCATATTCACAGATTCCTCCCATGCTTTGGGGAAGGGATTACACAGGGTGAAGGTCCCTGAGGGTCATCTTAGCATTCTGCCTATAACACCTGGCAATGCCTAGCATGAGGCTTTGACAAAGGAGGATCACAAAACAATGTGGAGATGAACCGCATGAACTTCTAATAAATAATACATATGTAAAAGTCATTAATTAACCTTGCAACCCTGGAGTCAGACTATGTGTCCTCCCTGGGCTCAGTGTCTGTTAATTCAAATTGTTTAATTTCTCTGAACCTCAGAGAAGTTCCTTGCTTTGCTGTCAGATAAATGATAGTCTATACCTCATAGGGTTGTCCCAAGCAGTAACGATTAAATCCATGTGGCTACCTAGCACAGCACCTGAGTACTCTTAGCTATTAGAATTAATATTAGCGTTGCTGTTACCAGCTTTGTAGCTACTCATGTTTGAATTATTTAGCAAGGATTGAAACAAGCCTAGACTGAGGTCAGAGCACAGCTGAGAAAATCTCCATTGCTTGTGTGGTTTAACACGAATTCCGGGAGCAATAACCCTGGTCACTGACGCATCAATTCAGGAATAAATGCCAGTGGCCCCTGGCAAGAAAGGAAGGAGAACATCCCAGATTCCAGCTCCATGTACAAGATGGCTTATTGCTCTTTATAGCGGCCTCAGACATCAAGAGCACAAAGGCTTCCAGAGAGAAAAGCCTGAGATATTCTAACACGTGCATGAGCAGGAACATTTGTAAGATTCTTCGAAGCATACAGTCTCCACCCAAAGAGGAAAAACAACTGGGGAAATAAAAAATTCCCTTCCCCCGATCTATTTAAGCTGTAACAAGCATCCTTTTTGCATTCACTTTAATTTAAACATCATATGTCAGGCTACTTCCTACGAGATACGAGTCATCTCAGCTCCCTTTTCTTCGTCACTCAAGAGAAGGCACTAAAGGAGACAAGGTGTGGGGGCTGTTTTATCGCCGGGCACCGCGCCCTTCCTGGAAGCATCGCCCACTTTAACTGGTGCGAGACGAAGAAGTGTTTTCTAATTTTTGTCTAGAGCGCTGGCCTCCAAAGTGGAAAATAAGCAGAAAAAAAAGACAACATTCGATCTTCTATTTATACTTATTTTCCTACTAAAAATAAGAAAGAAATTAAACTGTGTTATATTTTAATAAGCAGCTTGACACTTGTCTCACTCACTCTGCGCCGGTTGCATATGGCATTATGGAAATGCTGAGAGATGATGGGAATCCTACAGCTCAGAAGAATCAGGGCTGGGGGAAAACAGCGGAGTTCTCACTGCCTCTCGCTTACAGCTTACCGGGTTTTCGCACCCTCCACACGTGCCCCTTAACGTGGATTCACAGACTGCATTATCTTCTCCTAACTATAACAGCTCTCACAAAAACGGCTAGTGGCTTAAAGACTCCTACAAAGCAATCTGAACTGAAGGAAATACCGACAACGCAAGCATCCGCATGCAACAAGCAAATGGCAGAGCTCTGCCTTCTCCCACCCCTGATAGAAGCTTTTTATCAGTTACGTTGTGATGTGAAAAATAATAGTGACCAACTCACATCTGTCAAGAAATTGAACAAAAAATAAATTATCGAGAAGATTATTTAAAACAGATTTACATTTGGATCCATAGTCCAATATTTTTTCTACTAGAATATAGGCTCCAGGAGGGCAGGGATCTTGAGTTTTTCTAGGCTGTTTCCTCATATTCTTAGCCTGGCGTGTAGTAGGTATTCCATAAATAATCTACTTTTCTATTTTTTGAGACAGTGTCTTGCTCTGTTGCCCCAGCTAGAGAGCAGTGGCATCATCATACTTCACAGCAACCTCAGACACCTGGGCTGGAGCAATCTTCCTGCCTCATCATCCCAAGTAGCTGGGACTACAAGTGCATGCCACCACACCCAGATAATTTTTCTATTTTTTGTAGAGATGGGGTCTCGCTCTTGTTCAGGCTGGTCTTGAACTCCTGGCCTCAAGCAATCCTCCCGCCTCAACCTCCCCAAGTACTAGGATTACAGATGTGAGCCACTGTGCCTGGCCCATAAATATCTATTAATCTGTAATGATGAATAAGGAAGATTACATTTTTCAGAAATGGCCTCAGCCATATCTCCCATCCCATATGCTGGCCTATCATGCAATCTTGCTGTCCCCTCATCAAAAGTACATGTAGTCTAATTCCCCAGCCCTTGACCAGAGATGGGCTTATAACTACTTTGGTGGATAGATTACGGTGGAAGGAATGCCATGTGACTTCTGAGTCTAAGTCAGGAAAAGCCACATGGCTTCCCCATCTGCTTTTCCTGAGATGCTCATTCCAAAGGAGGCAAGCTGCCATGCAAGAAGTCCAGCTACACAGGGACCACCATTGGGAAAGGGTTACTCGAATGCTCTGCTCAACAGCCCCAGTTTAGCTACCAGGGGTGCTGGCCATGCAAGTGGGACAATTTTGACATCTTCAGGTGACTGCAGCCTCAGCCAACATCAGACTCTACTATGTGACAAACTCCATATAAGAACCACCCAGCTGAACCTTTTCCTAACTCCTTACCCAGAAATCACGATCAAAACAAAATTGTGAGTTTAATTCACTAAATGTTGGGGTAATTTGTTAGACAGTACTAAGTAACTGAAATAACTAACTAACCCACAGGAATGTCGAGCACCTACCCCCATTTTAACAATATCTTAAACCATATAAAAATGTAAATATGTTGCTTAGTAAAAGATACCACAAATTAAGTAAGACAAACAATGGACTAAGAAGAATATTTGCAACACATATTACAGACTTATAGTTAATCCTTAAAATACAAAGAGTTTCTACAAATAAATAAGAAAAACACCAGCAACCCATTAGCTAAATAGCCAATTACAGGAAAGGAAATTCGCATGGTCCCAAAGTGCCAATAGAAAGAGCAACAATGACAACAAAAAACAAGCGTGTTTTACCCATTAAACTTACAGGACCAAGCACAAAACATTCTGGGATGGAGGTGATTTGGAAGAACAGAGTTGTAAAAATGTGAACTCATGTAAGCTCTTTGGAAAGTAATCTTTTATGTTTATTTAAATTAAAATTATATATACAGTTTGACCTAGCAATCCTACCTTTGAAATACACCCAAAGTAAAAATGTGTAAGAGTATGTTTAAAAAAGTGTGTATATGTATATAGACATATAATTAATCCATAGGTACATGCATTCGTGTCTGGTTATAAGATAATAGGAAAAGAAATAGAAGGCTATGTATCAGCTGTTAATAGTCGTTACTCGAAGAGAGAGGGAGAAGGAAACGGATTGAGAAAAAATTCTTCTATACTACATTGCTACCCTTGCTGTAATGAACAGTATTAGTTTCATATGTTTAAAAAATGAAGAAAGAAAATAGAGACCTTGTAACTTCACGGTGTGATTTTAAAACAAGTCACATGTTAATCACACCTTCCCTCTCATGAAGAGGAGTTTGCAGTCTTTAAAAGCTGGTGTTGCAAGTGGTGGATCCCTGTACTTTTCCAGGCTCTAAGGAGTCAGCTCTGAGGAAAAAGAGATGGAAGAGGGAGGAAGGTGATGCAGAAAGTCAAATTCCTGGAATTTTGCACTTCGAATCCATGGGAAATAAACCAAATAGGCTAGAAGCAACAATAAGAATGTTTTCTCACATAAAATATCTTCTATTATACTCTCCAAATTAGAAACGTATTTGAGATTTGCCAAGTACATATTTTCTAGTACTTAAAAAAATGAAAATATGCAATTTAGATAAATGCTCAGAATAATTTTTAAGTACCTACCGGCTGTCAGTCACCTTCCAGCTGCTTTCAAATATTTATTTAATCCTCAAAACATTCCAATGGTTGAGTCAACACTCCTAGTCATGTGCACTTTTCTTTGAAACGTTTAATAGTATCATGGGCCAGTCCAATTTCTGAGGGAGATTCTTCTGGTGTACAAGGGAATTTTGCCCCAAGGAGATGTTTCATTTGGGATTCTTCTGGCAGCAAGAAAAAAATCTAACTTAATCTGACTTAAGCAAAAAGGGGCCTTTATTATCTTATATATCATGGAAGTTTGTGTGACAAGCCTACCTTGCAGGGCTAGATCCAGAAATTCCAAGATTCCATCGGGATTCTTTCTCTCCCTATTTTTCATCCCTGTTCACCTTAATGTTGGCTTTATTCTCTGGCTGACTCTCCTTTCCTAGTGACAGAGCTCCAGGCTTGCATGCTATGCACTTTGTAGCCCTGGTGGAAAGATGGCTTCTTACTCCCAATAGGGTCAATGAAAGTACTTGGTATCACCGGCATTGGCCACATTTGGGTCAGTTGTCACACCTGGAGCCAGTGGGGAGGAGTCATGTCTATTCAAACCCCATGAATTGGGATGAGGGAGGAAATTTGAGATGTTATTATCAGAAGAAGGACTGGACTTGGGGTAAGCAAAGCAACATATGTCTTTTTCAGGAGATAACAAGAGGGAGTGATTTGGGCCATGGAGTCCCCCAGACCGTCTACAGACCATCCTGTAACAGAGAGCCTGCCACGTGATGAGTATGTATATGAATGAGAAATCCAGGAGGCCCAGGAAGCCTGAGGTCACACAAGGATAGTGGAAACATCTGGGCTGCTGATTCAAAATCTGTATTTGGAATCTCCCAGTGAATCCTGCATTCCTTAGAGTTTGAGAGCCCTGGGATCTGAGATCTGTTAAATAGGACACCCTTGCTATATCTGTCCATAAACCCACAAGGTTGATAAGAAGACATTTAAGGGAGTGCTTATGAACATGGGCTCTGCAGCCCTCCTGTTCTACCACCTGTTAGCTTGTGATGTGTGCAAGTGATTTAAATTTTATGAGTTTCATTTCCTCATCAGGAAAATGTAGCTGATTACCAACTGCATGGACTTCTGGCCAGCACTACATGAAATAGCGTCTTCTTTAAGAGTTGGATAATGCAACAGCTGAGAGGGTGGGGAATGAAACTAATCCCCGTGCTTGGGAGGAGACTACTCTCCTGCTCACCAGCTAGGTGAGCTTAGACAATTTATTTAACCGTTCTGAAATTGTCTCCTCTCCTGGGAAGAAGTAAATTGATAGCAGTACTTGCCTCCCACATTTTTGTGGGATTAACATCGCAGGTATAATGAACCGTGCCTGGGTGATAGCAAGCACTGAACATGTGGTAGCTGCTGGTGCTGTGAAGGTTCTAAAAAGCTTGTGCACAGCAAAGGAAACAATAAACAAAGTAAAGAGACAACCTACAGAATGAGAAAAAATATTTGCAAACTATTCATCTAACAAGGGATTAATAACCAGAATATATAAGTAACTCAAACAACTCAATAGCAAAAGAACAAATAATCTGATTTTAGAAATGGGCAAAAGATCTGAATGGACATTTATCAAAAGAAAACACACAAATGTCCAACAGGTAGATGAAAAAATGCTTAACGTTACTACTCATCAGAGAAATGCAAATCAAGACCACATTATCTCACCACAGTTAGAATGGCTATTTTCAAAAAGAGAAAAAAACAACACATGCTGATGAGGATGCTGAGAAACAGGAACACTTGTACACTGTTGGTGGGAATGTAAATTAGTATAGCAACTATGGAAAACAGTGTGGAGATCCCTCAAAAAATTAATAATAGAACAACATATGATCTGGCAATCCCACTGCTGAGTATATATCCGAAAGAAAGGAAATCAATATATAGAAGATATATCTGCACTCTCATGTTTATTGCAGCACTATTCACAATAGCCAAGATACGGAATCAACCTAAGAGTCCATCTACAGATGAATGGATAAAGAAAATGTGGCATATATACACAATGGAATACTATCCAGCCATAAAAAAGAATGAAACCCTGTCATTTGTAACAACATGGTTAGATCTAGGGGACATTGTGTTAAGTAAAATAAACCAGGCATGGAAAAATGTTCTCACTCATATGTGGGAGCTAAAAATATTGATCTCATGAAGGTAGAGAGTGGAATGATGGTTACCAGAGGCTGGGAAGGGTAGAGAGGAGGGGGGATGAAAAGAGGTTTGTCAGTAGTAAAAACATACAGTTAGACAGAAGGAAAAAGTTCTAGTGTTAACTAGTACAACAGGGCAACATAGTTAACAAGAATTTGCAGCATATTTCAAAATAGCTAGAAGATTTGGAATGTTCCTAATACAAAGAAATGATCAATGTTTGAGGTGATAAATATTCCAAACTCCCTGATTTGATCATTACAAATTGTATGTATGTACGTATCAAAAAAAGCATGTACCCCACAAATATGTACAACAGTTATGCATCAATAAAAAATAAATATATAAATTTTAACTTTTTTAATTTTAAAAAGGAATTAAATATGAAAAAAAAAGAAAGAAAGAAATGAGAGTGAAGAGTTAGGAAGAGGGAGGCTCAGTAGGCAGTAGGACCTGGCGGACTGTGGTGAGAACACTGCCTGCTACTCAGCCAGCAGTGGAAAGTCAAAGGAGGAAGGCTGTGTAAGGGAAAGATGTGATCTGATTATGTTGTTGCAAATCACTCCAGCACCTACGATATGGGGGCACATGACGAAGCAAGAGGACCAGTTAGCCTGGAGATAGTCATCGCTGTCAAAGAGCACAGGGTGGTTTTTATTACTCTGGCAGCAGCATCCTTTACATGCTGAGAGGGACCATCAGCTGAGTTAAGTGAGCCCAAAAGCATCCTGTGGAATCAGGAGTTGCTCAGGAAGCATGTCAGATGCTCATTTTTCTTGAGCCTCCAGATCTTTCTACCTCTAATCATAATCTGCCATCTTTTTCCCATTCTAAATTCACTAAGAGGCATATATTTTCTGTGAACATGGACACACCCGTAGTGTACACATATGCATTTTGCACACTGCCCTAAATTAATGGGGCATATTTAAAGGAGAAACAAGTACCGATTCCTGCTACATATGGTCAGCCTATGTTTTCTCTTTCTCTCTAAGCATGAAAATGCTGCATTTTGTATTTTTTCCCCCACTGTGATCATCCTGTTTTTGTAAGTGTGTATTAGTTACCCTGGCAACATGGTAGACTTGGATTTGATTGGCCAGGTTGTCAGGTTCATTGTAAGAGCCAGGGGCCCAGTTTTGAGCACTAAACATGTGCATGTTTACCAGAGCTGCACAGACAAGCTTGATCAGGAAAACTGGATTGAGCAGAACTTCTGCATCCTCTCTGTCTGCCGGGGAGACCCTTCCTCCACCGCTGTGTAAATGTCCCTTGCATTGCTTTTGGGAAGATGCAAGAGCTCATCTATATCTTTTAAATATCAGTTAGAAAATGTGCTTAGCATTGGTATGTTCAGCCCATGGTGCAGAATGTATTTATTCGTAATGAGAAATTAATTCTCAACGAAGCTTAGGGAGAATGGTCCAATTGCTGGACCGTAGGATTAAAACCTGTTACACAGACTTAATTCAGACTTGCTGTGCAATCTTAAGTAAGTCACAAACTCAGCCAAACGCTTCATTTTCTGTAAATAAATTTCATTCATAAAGAAAGAGCCTTATCTTAGAATGAAGTCCTAAGAGCATAGTACACTAAAAATCTAAACTGGGATAAAATTGTAGCCTAGTTCTGCCAACTATTTGATCATTTATTTAATCAATTTATCAGATGCAAGGTTTACTTATTAGAGTGTGGTTCTATTCATTTACCACTTACCTAGGAAGAAAACAAACCTCTACCTATAGCTGAAAATCTTTATTAGACAATGAGTAAATAATCCAAACACACAATAAAGTTAGGTGCAGGCTGATGCCTAAAAAAGTAATAACTATATTTTTCTTATTTTGCACAAATTTGTAAGTAGCCATACTTGGCTTACTTTTTGTAACCCTTTTGTTTTCAAAGGAAGAATATCACTGATGCCTGGATCTACTGCACTCTCTGTGTTTGAACATATTATATTTAACAGTGCTATGCAACCAGCATAGTCTTAATATAGATGTAAAAGTCATTGGCAAGCAGTCATTTTTCACCTGGGTTAAGTGTTACAGTATGTTCAGCTCCGGTAAAGCTAACATTTAGGCTGTCCAATTCAAAGAAGGAGAAGAAAAAAAAAGTAGTCTGAAGGGAAAAGAGACAAGAATCACATTCCAAATTTTCTTCCAAAAAAAAGATGATTGCATAGTAATAATTTCTCTCTTAAAGTTACCAGAAAAAAGTGTGAGCCTTCTAAACCTCATACCACTCCCCCCACCCCCACGCTACCCCCATGCAGGAAAAAAATGCCTTGTTAATCACTGCACACAGCAACAAGAGTATGATCAGGGAACCAAACAACTCCTTCAGGGTTTAGCCAATTTACCGAGTGATATTAGCTTTCAAACATCACATGCTTTCTAAGATATCTTGTGTGGCTGAATTTTGTTAGTGAATCTCATTTGCAAGGCTATCAGTAGTGCATACGGATTAAATGTTGTTTACAAATCTGCTAATTTGCTTGCACATAGCACAATGACATAGCCTTAGATTTACACGAGGAGTGTTAATTTGTTAAGTGTAAATATTTTAAATATATCACCATTTTTATCATTCTATTTTGGTCCGTCTTTATTATCTAACACATTCAGAGCCCCCCAACATGGAAGCAGCCTGGAACTCTTGGCCCCCTGAGCCGCCCGCTTGCTGTAGGATTTGCGTGCAAGGAAGGTTCTTCTGGGAATACCCCTGTCTTGGCCAGGAGGCAGGAAGGTAAGAAGAGGCTTCCCCTCCGAGCCCTGGCTTTGGGCTACACCCCCCGACTGGTCTTGTGGTCTCCCTACTTGGAAGCCACTCTCCCCTACCTCTCCCTTCCTAGAACTCTGGGCCCCAGACAGGTGCCCAGAACACCACATTGAGGTTTTCAAAGAAGACAGAGAAGAGCAAAAAAAATGAAAAACGCAATGTAAGTCTGCGGGGATGGAATTAGCTGAAAAGAAAAAATAATAATAAGGCCAGGGAGGGGAGAAAAAGTGGGAAACAACAGCAAAACCTCATTTGGAGCCAACAGAGATCATCTGAGGGAAAGCAGAGAATGGAATCCACATGAAAGGTTCCGTGCGAGTCTGGGGAGAAGACAGGGCGTTGTGCAGAGAGACAAAAGGACACAGGCATTAATAAAACAGAGGGAAAAATGAAAACGCAACACAAAGCCCTACGGTTCCACATACAAGCCAAGGTACGTACACACGCCAATAAAAGCAGGGAAATGGGGAACAAAGGATGTCATAGCAACCTCAACGAGCACTGTTGTGCTACGGGCTGCAGCACACATGGGCATCCATCAAGAAGCCTCCGATACCCAAACCGGACTCTCAGGAGGGGAGGGCTGCGGCCCCAGCCAGAGGGATCCCGGCCCCTGCAGTGTACTCTTGCCTTCCTTTCTTTCTTCCTCCCTCCAAAAATCCAAACCAGCTCTGTGCCAAGCCTCTCCCTTCTTTTCGAAAAAACAGCTGTTTTTCTGAAATGCAGGAAAACATAACCTGGACCCAGCATCCTGACGCTTTCACATCCCCCAGGTTACGTTTCCCAAATTGTTTCAAACCTGAGTAAAGTGGAAGCATTCCCTTGTGCCCTCAAAAAATTCCCTGCTCCTTTGAAAACAAAGACAATGATAATAACAAAAGAAAAAGCACATCAGTGTGTTTGATTGCTCTTGCAAAATCAAGCATCCCACGGTTCGGATTCGTTTGGGATCGCGGATGTCCAGTGGGATATATGGCTCATTTACCTGAGCCTAATTCGAAAGAGAAATGCTCATTTCCTTCCACCTCTATCTTCTACTTAAATTATAGGTTTCTTCTTTATTAATAGACCATCATTTCTTTCTACTTTCTTGTGGTTTGAGTGGGGGAAATACTGTGACATTGGAAAGAAAAAAAAAGAAAGGAAAGATGAGTGTTTCACCAGCAAGACTTGGAACGCAGTGGAAAATAAAAGAGAACTAACTTTTACAAGAACCTGATGGAGATATTGACATGTGTGTCTGGAAATCTAAACTTAGCAAAGTGTAAGGCAAGAACAGGCTTTCTCACTTTATTTCTGTATCTGGAAAGTTTCAGCGGCTGGTACCATATGAATATTTATTAATGCATTGTGAATCAGAACCTGTGATTATTACTCAAACTATCTTTTTACCTTGCAAGCTTCAACTCAGAAGAATAAAAACACATCTGCTTTTGCTCTTCCCATATTTTATTCAATGTTTTAACAGCTTTGCTGTAAATATCTCATCCATTACGATTCAGTTGTGACTATATCGGCTTCACGTCTCCTGTTTTATTACTGTCATCACAGTGAAACAACACACTGTTAATTCTGTTAACTAACAAGTTCATTGTTTGAGCTAGTCAGTGATCTCCCATTTGTCGGGTCCACATATTAAGAGAGAATTGGTTATAAATCAAAGACGGGCCTGAGTGAGGTGTATTCCCTTTGTTCAGATGAGTGGGTCTTTATTTGAAAATGTCATTTAATATGCTGTCACAGAAGAAATGAGTAAATCTGAAGATAGGGCCAAATCCAATCATATTAAACGAAGAGGTTGCACAACCCTTAAAGAATCCAGCTCTGGAATATGCAATCACACTTAGAGCCTCAGATTCGCTGCATGAAACCTATACCTCCTTTATAGCTCCCATCCAATTTAGACCTTGTAAACCTGTCTTTTTCTAGATCCCTCCAGAGGAAACTTACTGATATTTTTTTCCTATAGAGGTGGAAACTGAGTCAGTCAGTGTGGTCTGATAGTGAAGAATGTGGATTTTCAAGTCCAGCAGCCCTGGTTTGCTTCCCATTCTGCCATTTCCCACTTGGTTTGTATGGACTTGAATGATTTAGTTACCATCCATGGGCTTCATCTGCAAAATGGGGAGAGCAGCAACACCTGGGTGGTTGTGACAATTAAATGAGCAATTATGTTTAAACTTCTGTATTGGTCAGGATTCAGTGCAGGAAGTAGGAATCGTTCTGGATACTTCAAGCATATCATGAGTTAATTCGGGTTTTAGGTGTACACCAGTTACACACCAGTTACCTATTATCATGATTGAAAACACATGAACATGCATGCACACACGTGCACACATAGAGACATCATGGTTTAAAACAATGAGCATTTATTTAAATCACAGTTCTGCAGGTCAGTGATTTGTGATAGGCTCGGCTGGGCAGTTCTTCTGGTCATGCTAGGCTCACTGCATGTCTTGCTGGCTTTTGGTTGTTGTATCTGAGCCAAATGTGTAATTCTCTAGCGGGATAGCTGGGGCATTTTCCCAGCAGAGAGAGAGGAGCAAAAGGGCCTCTCCTTGTGTGATGTTGGCTAGTGTCCCACTGGTCAAAGCAGGTTACATGTTGGGTCCACAGGCAAAGTTTGGGATAGACAGAATGCCCTACACAGCGTGCCTGGCTCTTAGGTGACCAACTACCCTGGATTTCCAGGGCCTGAGAGGTTTTCCAGGTAGTAGTACTTTCAGTGCTAAAATTGAGAACATCCAGGACAAACTGGGACAAGTTGCTCACCCTGCTGGCACTGCAAGTTTATTCTGCAAGGACATAGCTACAAGGATGGTTGAAGAGTTGGAGCATTGTAAAATGGGCTGAGAAATTATCTATCAAATTGTTGGAAGCATTTAAAGAGGGACATTAATTTGGAGGTCATAGCACTGTTGTTGTTCCTATACCACTTCTGCTACCATCCCCACTGCCTGTCACCCACGAATCTGGCAAGCAGACACTGGAGCGCAATGTTAGGCTGACATAAGATCACTCTGTGAGCACTGGCTCATCTGCCATTACAGTCGCAAAGTGCTGTCTCTGCCCCACTCCCACCTTCCCAATCTCCCATAAGAGCAACTAATGACCCTAACTCAGAACTCTGGCTGCAAGGGAATCTGGAAACACGGTACTGTATTGAGCTTCCCAGCCTTTGCAAAAAGGAAGGGGAAATGGAATGTGAGAGACTGGGTCCAAGCATCTCATGCAAACGCTTACATGAACATCTGGCTCGTGGGAGATGTTAATGATTATTGTGATGGTGGTGCTCAGGTTCAGTGATATGTCCTGCTACTAATTCTCACAGTTGGTGACTCTCTGCCTGGTTTAGCTAGAATTATAGGGGACAGGTTACCTTCTAAGATATCTTATTTCTAAAAGGCTACCCTCAAAAGGGCAGAATCATTACAAAGCAAATGACTTTTATACATTTCAACTCCCAAGAATAACTGGGGAATTTTAAAGAAGGGACAATCCTTTTGTCACTTTGTTTTGCTTTAGGCATTGTTAAGTTTTTCTTTCCCTTTTTCAAAAAATGTCTCTTCTTCTTCTGAAAATTATCTGGGTATTCTCAACCTTGGAAAGGTTTTGTTAAAACTCTGGGTGAAGATTTATGTCAGTTCCCATCACTTTAGCCCAACTGACTTCTTATCATCACACAGTGTTATGAAACAAACAAGAAAAAAGAATGAGCTCTGTGAGTATCTGAAATGAATACAACGGATCTTGGCCTATGTCTGACCTATTCTTAAGAAAGAAAGAAAAAAAAAAACCTTTACCTTAGGAAGGTCACTTGAGTCTACTGATTTTGAAACACGAATCAACTGAATTTATTAGGAAAAATCCTGGTTCATTAGAGCTAATTTTTCTTAAATACAGTTCCTTAAGGAAAACATACCTTAGTTGTGACTCTAAATCTGTCTCCTGAGAAATCTTGGATGCTTGCCGATCACTCTGAATTCTTTGCCGCCCTTAACTTTCTGGCTGTATGTTAGAAATCATTTTAAATGAATTGAATAAAATTCACAAGTGTTATATGCCAGCAAGTGATGAACTCACAGGAAATATGACTCGAATCCACTTTTTTCATTTTGTTTTTTTTCCCCTCATAATAAATAGAAATGAACAAATGTGCATTTAATGACATCTTGGAGTGAGAGCTTTTATTGATATATTATCAGTTGGAAGTCTGTAATGCTTTGGTGAAATAAACTCCATTCTGCATATTTATAACCAGATTGAAAAAGGTGTGTTTGTTATTTTGTGTGACATTTCCTAATGATAGTGAAGTTTTATATATGAAGATATACATGTACCATCATAAAAATGAACAATATTTCAGCTTACAAAATGTTTCTTTCATTGAAGATGTTTTTGTACTTAGTTTCCAATTACTTTTTTAACCTGTGCTCACAAACTTAAAAATACCTTTTCCCCCTTCCTGTAAAGCTATAAACAGATGCTTCAAATTTTGTCAGTTGAGACACAATTTGGAGCATCTGTTTTAGGGTGACAAGTCTTTCTTTGGACAGCTGAGGCTTTGATCACCAGCTAATTACAGTTTGTACCAGGTCAAACTCTTTGGGTTACAAAAAATGGAAACTGGCTTAAGAAAAAAGGGAATCCACTGGCTCACAACCACTGGCTTCAGACACAGCCTGAGGGTGGTATTCAAATGATGTCACCAGAACCTGGTATCTCACCATCACTCAGCTTTGCTTTCTGATTTGTGTTAACTTTCCTTTAAGACAAGTTACCTCCACAAGTCACAAGATGCCAACCGCTCCACAGAAGCTTCTTGTTTCATATCTGGCAGAGAACAGTCTCTTTCTCTCCCCCGCTTCCCTTTTTCTCTCTCTCTTTCTCTATCCCCTTTTCTCCCTCCCCCTAACAGTTGAAAAGCCAAGGGTCAGCCTATCATTGGTTCAATTGCTAACATGCACACACCAGAACTAATTGTAGTAACCAAGGGTGAAACAATTATCCATTGCTGCATAACAAATGAACCCCCAAAACTTGACAGCTTAAAACAACATGCTTTTATTATCTTGCAGTTTCTATGGATCAGAGATCCAAAGATGGCTTATCTAGGTCCTCCATCTCAGAGTCTTTAGCAAGCTGAAATCAAGGTGTTGGCCAGGGCTCCAGTCATCTCAAGAGTCAACTGGAGCAAGATCTTCTTCCAAACTTGCTCAGTTGCTACCAGCAGGATTCAGTTCCTTGTGGGCTGTTGGACTGAGAGCCTCAGTTCCTCATTGGCTATTGGGCAGAGGCCACTCTTAGATCTTAATCACCCTCTCCATAGGGCAGTTCACAACAAGGCTCCATCAGAGCAAGCAAATGACAGAGATGGAAGTCAGTCATTGATAACCTAATCTTGGAAGTGGTGTCCCATGACTTTTGCCATATTTTAGTCATCAGTAGCAGGCAATAAGTCCATCCCACAAGGACACATTACACAAGGACACAAATATCAGAAGGTGAGAACCATGGGAGACACTTCAGAAGCTGTCTATCAATAGGGATAATGGCATATGCTGGTTGGTTTAAGCAAATCTGGGCCCACCACTGGAGCTGAGGGAGAATCAACCACAACACTTTCTGAACTTTGAGTGAAGGTGACCATCCCAAAGGTAAATTTGCATAGGGTTAGGAAATCTACATATAGTTTGCATACAGTTGAGTGCAAAATTTGTGACTGCTATTCATGACCCAGTCTGACACTAGTTTGTCACTGTAAGTCTTGAGAATAATATGGTAAGTCACTTTTTCCTGACTTTGGTACCTATGACACTGTTTCATGAGTCACAAAGACAACATATTCAGAGGCAGTAAGTTGAAACCACAGAAACGATGGTTGCATGACAAAACCCATATTCACATACTTGAATAGCAATTTAAACGGAGCAGATTCGTGTCACAGTGACTCCACAGGTTCTAAATGGAGTGTCTGAGATTGAGATTCCAGGACAGTTGAGGCCTAAAGCACACTCTATTTTTAAGAACTTGAAAATAATGTGTGTTTATTTTCATTTGTGGTGAGAAAGAAGGAAAAAGAGTATTTAAAAACAACTGACTGTAGTCATTTTTCTATGCTAGGGATAATTACCTAATTTATATCAGCATTGATGGCTCTTTGCTTAGAAAATCTTCTTGATGGCTTGTTTGGCTGCAAAAGGTGAGTTCGGGGACTTAAGTTGCAAACAGAGGCTAATTGGTTTGTATAATAAAGATGGAGATTTTCAGATGCCCAACACGGAGGGAGACAAAGAACCCTTAGTTGGAAAGAGGGCCCAGAGAACACCGTTTGAGCTTTAAATGTCAGCTTTGGGAACCGCTGACACTGGAGTTCTATGACAGTGACGGATTCTGTCTGTTACCTGTTTAATAATCATTCCCTTTTATTGCATGCATAATGAACAATGACTTTTTGTCCAGAGTACAAAAACATTCCATGAAATTTTCCTTTCATAGGCTCCCTTTTGGCCAAGTGTAGCCATGTGAGACAACATGTCCATGAGACAAACCGAGTCCACGAGTGGCCTCCTAGGAACATGTTTGTTTTCTTAATAAAAGAAGATAGATGCAGTTTGCAGAAGTATTTGTCTCTCATTTTTTTTTTCTCCTTCCTGAATGCAGGTAAAACAACTGGTACTAAAGCAATCGCATTGTAACCATGAGGATGAAGCCAAGAACATCATAGTTAGTGGCCTGGTCATTGCACAGTCATTAAACACACTTCTGAACTTGCTGTTATGTAAGAAAAATAAACATCTGCTTTTGTTAATTGTAGTTCAGCATAATCCTAACTTAGATAATATTTATCAAGGTTATACAGATAGGAAATAAATTACTTGGGAATAAAATTTCCAGTAGTTATCAAGCATTCCTGATCTTCTGATTTCTTTATGGACTTTGTTTTCCCATTTTACATTTTTCCCAATAAATATCAATCTTCAATACTCAGACAGGGCCCTCATTATGTCAGAAGGAAACCTCTCTGAAGCTCCAAAATGCAGAATTTGGAGAATTGCAGTAGGAAATACATCCAGGAGTATAGCCCTGTATCCCCTAGAAGTTTCTTTCCTGGAATGTGTTACCCGTTGTCGGAGTACATCAACAAAACAGAACAGATGATCTTGTGTGGCTGACCTTGTTCACTGTCTTTTCAATTCTTTAATACCTACTTATCACTTAGAGTTCTACCTCAGTTCCTTGTTAAGAAGATGCTGTCATGTGCCCTCCTAATGTGGTCATTTAGAACTTAACTTCCCTCCAACTCTTCCTCGTAGTGGGATGCAGGGATGCATGGATGACTTCCATCTATTCATTCAAATGTGCTTTATACACATACTTCTGGCAAATTTTGGCAGAAACCAAAATGACTGAGGCTGCAAATTGTTCTCAAGAGCATCTTGCAGACATAAACTCCAGTGAAACAAAACGGCTCTCAAGGGTCTTGTAGAAGAGATAAGTCACCCCCCAAAATACCTTAAATATAAAGTGATAAAGCAGAAATGGCCACACCAGAGGCAGAAACAAAGGCAATGGGCATTCATAGGAGAGAAAATAATATGAGGGCTGTCCAGAAAGTATCCAGCCATGGAACATGAAAAATTGTATTAACGATGGCTGGATACTTTCCAGACAGCACTATTTCTGGAGGATGAGAGGGGTCACACTTGAAATGGACCGTTAGAGAGGGGATCAGTAGAATTATTAAGTGGATGAAGTCAGGCGGGTGCTTAATGAATGGCCTTGAATGTCCACCCAAGGAGCACTGGAGAGGCTGTAGGGAGCCATTGAAGGTGGTGGAACAGGGTAATGGGCATCTGTCATGTGAGCTTCCGGAGTTATCTTAGAATGCAGAAGACTTAAAAATTTATAGCTGCTGCTGGCCAGTGTGAAGGTCAAACAAGAAGCAAAAACATGAAACACCACACCATTTGTAGATATTAACCTCTTCACTAAGTAATGATTCAGGGAAGAACCCACGTTTTGAAGTGGCAGAATAGAATGGCTTGAACCAAAACACTTTTTAATGCTCCACAAACTCAGTTTGGTTCATTATTACAGAAGTATTTCCCACACATCCATATACCAGTTTGTCGAGGCATCTTAAGTTCCTTTGAAATAAATGTGGACTATAAATCAAAATGCAAAATAGCAAATAAAATGGTAGGTCACCTTTATTTAAAAATCATTTGCTAATCAGACCTAGTGAAATCCAACTCAAATGCTCACAAAGGGATGTGAATGTTGTCCCTCTAAAGGGACAGCAGCTTTCTGCTGGCATGTGGGAATACCTGGTGTTAACAGATCTCCTGATTTTTCAAGAAAAATAGGAAATTTAGATTTGTATGTGAACTGTCCTAACTATTGGCTCCATAAAAACAAAATATACTAAAACAAGTGTGCTCGCTAAACAAAACTTGTTTGCAGGCTGGATTCAATACACTGGCCACCAGTTTGAGATTTCTGACTCAACGGTTATATTTCTGAAATCAACCCTATGAAAAGAATACAAAATACCAAAGAAAAATCCATATACAAGTTAAAACCTGTAAACAACTCAGTTTAACAAATTTAAAAAGTTAATAAATAAGCTGTGACATATCCACTCAATGGACTATTTCACAGATTAAAATAGTTGTTAATAAAGCCTATATATTAAAATGAAAAATTCACACTAAAACGGAAATGGAGGCAGTAAAAAGATTAGTGGTTGCCGGGGGTAGGGGGAGGGATGAACAAATAGGTAGTGCATAGAGGATTTTTAGGGCAATGAAACTATTCTGTATGATACTATAATGGTGGATGTATGCCCTTGTATATTTGTTAAAAGCCATAGAATGTACAACACCAAGAGAGAGCCCTAATGTAAACTGTGGATTTTGGGCAATAATGATGTGTGAGTGTAGATTCACCAACTGTAACAAACGTACCACTCTGGTGCAGAATGTTGATAGTCAGGGAGGCTGTGCAAGTCTGGGGACAGGTGGCATATGAGAACTCTCTGTACTTTCTCCCTCGGTTTTGCTATGAACTTAAAACTGTTCTAAAAAATAAAATCTATCAAAAAAAAGCAAGAAATAAAATTCTTTAAGCAACATAATCACAAGTATGTAAAACATATAGTTATAAAATTTATACCAATCAATGACTATTAGGAAAAAAATACATTTATTTACTAAGTGTCTGTGAGGGGTCGGGTTATACATAATTTTTTTCTCTTGACCTATTTTCCAAATCTCCTTCAGTGAGGAAATTGTGCGAGCTGTATAGACAAGTGGGGGACCATGAAAATGATTGTGCAAGCTACAACCGTGCAAACCCATCTTCATAATCAGCAGTAAGAATCCCAACTGTTCCATGACCTTCAAAAATGTTTGTCAAAATGTTAAAAACTGTTTTATTGTCACTTATAAATGCATAGGAAAATACAAAAATACTAAAACTAATATTTACTTAGTATACTACAATTTAAAATATTAGAAACATTGAGAATTAAAGTGTTTTTAATCTTCATGAAAAACTTAAGAATAGTTTGAAGAGTTCTTGTCTTCTTCTCCTTGTATAACTTAAGATGCAAAGCAAAAACCTTTTCCGCGCGTTGATGAATTGTCATGTTTACTTGTAACTTTGGATCAGGTTCCCACATTTTGACTTTAGTGCTCCCAATGTTGTCAAATATCTTTGAGAAGTCCTTTCATGTGAAGTTTTTGCCAGCATCACTTCCCCTGGGCCATTGTCATCCTTTCCGTCACAACCACTTTTTTTGATTATTTTGATAAATTTGCCTCCATGAAGTTCCCGTGGCTGCACAGGTAGAGTGTCTCCAACCACGGCGGCATCAACACTGCCATGATCAGCTATTTATTCAATAACTTCATTTGCATTCAATGCACATTTCACTTCCAGCATTACCACTTTTTGTTTCTTTAATGCACTATCTTTGCCACTGGTTCTCTCTTTCGATTACTCACTTTTATAAAATGTCATGTGGGTTTATCACTGGGAGACAAGGAGACAACACAACTTCATGCTTTGCTGTCTGTGTATGAACCAGATACAGATGCGCAGCGATGGACCACTGACAGACTTTGAAGAAGGGACGGGATCAGTCACGGATCATGATGTGCACCTGTTATTTACATAGTAATCTGTGCACTGAAGAGCTAGCAGTGCAGTTTGTACTTTACACAATTATTCACAGTTAACATACCATGGCAACTAAAAACTGAACCACATTGTTGGGGGACTGGAGTTATTTAATTTAAACATGCTAACTGAAATTGGCACATATTGGAACCATGCAAAGTAAGGACTGACGGTACTGCAGTATTGGAAAAATAAACTTTATCATACGATATTCTTGTTTCTTTTTTTGGTCATGGGCAGGCCCAAAGACTAAAGATAGACTACTGAAGAAGACACACTGCTGGTTGAGTTTGGTTGATTTATGGCCCTGAAAACCTCATGGAACATTTCATAATGCCGTTTTGTTCTCACTCCCTGTGAATACGTACATCTGGAGACATATATATTTATGGAAAATGCTAAATATTTTTTCTCCCCTACCTTATGTCTAAGTAGGTCATGTTGGCAACATTTTGAATAGTCCTTACATTTCAGCCCATGTATTTTCAAGAGCATATTGAGTGTAGCTGTAGGATACCTACAGGTAGGAACATTGAGTGTCTCCCACCTCAAAGTCCTTTAAATATGATTTTTTCTCTGGGAAACTGCAATATCACGGATCAAAGCACTGAAATGCAAAGTCAACTTAGAAGCGAAATTTTAAAAGCCATCTGATTTCCTTAGCAAATGCAAAATGGATAAAATTCAGTAACTTTAAGTGATTTTATAATAACAGAAAATTAGCAATATAGCAGTAGAAAGGAAAATCCTTAATAGGATAAGCACCTATAGCAAACATCATTCTTAACGGTTGTCTACAGTAGGCTGCTATAACAAACTACCATAGACTGGATGACTTACAAACAACGAGCGTATATTCATCATAGGTCTAGAGGCTGGGAAGTCCAAGATCAAGGCACCAAAAGATTTGCTGGTGAGGGCTCACTTCCTGGTTTATAGATGCCATCTTCTCATTTGTCCTTACATGGTGGGAGAGGTGAGGAAGCTCTCCGGGTCTCTTTTGTTAGGGCACTCATCTCGTACCTAGTCACCTACCAAGTCCCCACCTCCTAATACTATCACCTTGGGGGTTAGGATTTCAACATATGAATTTTGGACAGACATAAATATTCAGTCTGTAGCAACTGTGAAAATTTAGAAGAATTGCTATCAAAGCTAGCAATAAAACAAGCAAGCCCATCACTGTTATTTTACAAGACTGTCCTAAAGTTCACCACCAATACATTAAGGAAAGATAAGCAAGTTGGAGGCCTACGGTTTGAAGTGAGCAAATACATCAACATTTGCAGCTAAGACCATCGATCAGGAAAATAGAGTCAACAAATGATTGCAACTTGGGGAATGTTTGTCAAATTTGGTAGACATAAGATGGGCATTCGAAATGTCCTAGACACTAGAAATAATCAATTAGAAAACGTAAAGAAACATTGATGCGATTCCTAAACCTGCAAAGCCGGAGGTAACCAGATTGGCATTAACAGATAAGCAAATATGTGAATACTTAGGGGACGAGGTGAGCCATGAATTCAGGGACAGTGGGACTCACGGAGGACAGTATTAGCTATGCCCAGGCAAACACTGTCATGTGACATGGATATGTCAATACCGTGAAACCAGATAGTACCCGAAGCCATTACATTTCTTAACTGTATGTAACTAAATCATCTGAGGTCACCTGATTTCTTAAGATTTTATTAAATTTGCTTTGTGCCCTTTGTTTAACAGTCCCTGAAAGTTCAAGGCAGCCTAATAATTTATCAAGTTCAATAAATGACAGTTCATAGTCTGAGTCAGAATTTTTGAGCCCATTAGCAAAGAATCATACCCTTCCAGGACGGCAGCCTTCTCCAGGGCTCAAACCTTCTCCTTTCCCTGAAAGTCGAGAGCAAGATGCTCATGGTTTTCCAGTGTACTGCTGGTTGCAAATCCTACTGAGAGAATTTAACCATTTGAGTCATATCCCCCTGCCCAGAAAAATGCACATTCATGAAAATACTGCACATATTTCCGGGGGGTTTACAGACCTCCTGAAGCCTATCCGAGGAGCCCCAGTTTGATTAAGCATCCTTGCTCCACAGCGCGTGGCACCTCTGTTTCTAGATGCATCAGTGGTCATCATAGTGGTTAAAAATAAAAAAGCCCTCCCATGGGCTGCCTGGGATTGTGTCTCAGCTTGGTCCTTAATCAGCTGTGTCATCTTAGTTATATTACTTAACCTATTTGGGCCATAGTTTTATCGTTTGCAATGGGGATCCTAACAGTTCCTACTTCATAGAGCAATTATGAAAATCAAATAAGATGAAAGAGGGAAAGCTGTTGGCGTGATGCCTGCCACAAAACAAATGACCAATGAACATCAGTTACTATTATTTCATTATTAACTATAGTGCTTTTTAAGATAAATGTCCTTTATCATCTATACCAGAGTTTTTCAACCTTGGCACTGTTGACATTTGGGGCTAGAAGTTGCTTTGTTGGCGGGGGGGTGTTCTGGGTTTTGGGGGATTGTCCCGCAGCATCCCTGGCCTCTCCCACAAAGATGCCAGAAGCACCCCCGACAGTTGTGACAGCCAAAAATGTCTCCAGACATCTGCAAATGTCCCTGGGTGGGCAAAACCAGCCTTCCCTAATTGAGAATCAGTGTTCTATACTGATTATATGGGTATTTTGAGGGGTATTTTTATGGCAGAGGAGAAAGTATCATAATATTTAAAATGTTATCATTGTTAAGGGAAGCTCAATGAGGCCAAGAAGTGTGAACTCAAATGCAGAAGAAAGGGTGGGCTCAGGGTGAAGAAGAGGAAACAATAGTTTGGCTGAGGTTGGAGAATTGTAAGCCTCAATCTATGCAGATGGGAAAAGGTGATTAATGTCAAACATCGGGGTTGTGAAGGATACAGAGGGAAAAAGAACTTTTGGCAGTGTAAGAAAATACACTGGAAACTCCTTCGGGAAAAAAAATGGCTTAGCCTAGAGAATACACAACATGAATAACACCTGGAAAGAGTCAGTAGACACTGAATATGAAAAACAGAGGAATTGAAGGGAATCGTTCCACGGATTCCATGAGAGGCCAACACCACTGATTCAGGATGAGACTGCTGGAGGGAATAACTTGATGTGGAATTAAAGGTAGAGCCAGGGGATAAGACAAAGAGGCTTAGAAACCTTGCATTAGGACCAAGGCTGATGTTGCACTGAGACTCTGAGTATCAACCTTTTAAGAGACTAACACAGTACACTCATTCCTGCAACAAGTAAAATTGATACCTTGTGTATACAGTCTATATACCATAGTAAAGCTGTTTTGCATTCTGAGTTTGTTAGGGCTCAAAGTCTCCCTAAAAAAAAAAAATCAGACCTGTTCATAAAGTGCATACTCTTTGCATGAGACACATGACCCTTCCCTTGAGTGGCGGCAGCAAAAACTTGGTATTTCAGTGTTAATGTTGGTAATGAGTTCACTGAGCACTTCTGAGCACTTCCCATATGTCAGGCTAAATTATTCACCTGTTTTATCTCATTTAATCTCACAACAATCTTCTGCAGTAGCAACAATTATGACCCCCACTTTACAGATGAGGAAACCAAGGGTTTGAGAGGTTAAATGCTTATCCCAAGCCTACATAACTACCAAGTAAGGATTTAAAGCCCAGCAGTCAGTCTTGGCTCCTGGGCTGCACTGTCTGAAGGCTTCTACTACCTGGGAGAGTTGGGGCACCAACTCGCCTTGTCCCAGGGTGCACAAGCCAGGGCTAACCAGATTAAGAATGCTTGAATAATTGGCTCTACTCTGCCTAGCATTTGTTTTTATTGTATTAATATGTCACTTTGCAATTGAATGGTCCCTTAACATGTTAGTTGTATCACTGAAGGTGATAGAAGGTAGAAAGAGAGGGAGACAATATTCAAGTGGGGGAAAGTAACACAGTTTTCTGTATCATTAGTGCATCCCACAATGGTTTAAACCAATCTACAGAAGAATACTTACTGAATAACTACTATGTGCTACAATGTATGCCAGGTATTTTCATATAAATTGTTTTTACTTGTACTGACATTTTAAAAAAAATTTTCAATATTGGCATCACTATCCTCATTGTTCAGAGAGCAAACCAAGATAACTAAAGCCTCAAGAGAGGGAGCTGATACTCAGATCAATCTAGACCTGACCTCAAAGTCTAAAGTTTGTTCATCAGATCGAAACAAACACATTAAAACCGAGAATCCTATGCTCTGACATCTTTTCCTTGTCTCCAAATTTTTTGCCATGTGTGACCAATTATCACAGTTGGCTAGAACATGGTGCTAATGAGGCCAAGGTCAGGGGTTCAATTCCCTTATGGGCTGAAACTCGATGCTTCCTTCCCACAGTCACAGGCTGTGGCCTGAACCACAGCTGGGCCCTTCCCAGGAGCATCATATTGAGAAAGTCTTGCTAAATCACAATAACTCCATCTGCGCTATTGGAACAATTCAAAACACATGCCATACTGATGGTGTGACTATAGCTATAAATAAAAACCAACATTGTTATTAGTCGGATAAATTAACAATTTTTGCTTACACTCTATAAATTTTAAATGCAGTTTTTATGGCTCAATAGAGCCATGACCTTATTTTAAAAACTCATGTATATAGACGTTTTGAAATTTTGAGATGTTGAATGTGTTGAATGACATGTTCAGTAATACCTCAGTTAAACTCACCAGGAAATGAATTATTTAGTATATGTAAATCACCTTCAGATAATGAATGTGTCACCTTAGCACCAAGACATTTTCATACTAAAAATTTTGGTGGAAATATTTATAAATAAAATTCACATTTTTCTGCCTTCTCAAATAGGAGAGATGTAACATAATTTATCCTAGATATCTGTTATTTATAAGAAACACAATTTAAACAAAGCAATTTTTTAAAAATGGAAATAAAAGTATGGTCAAAGATACACAAAGAAGAAAAGCCAATGTTAACAGCAGAAAAAGTAGAATTTAAAGTAATAGTAAAATAAGAGGAATATAATATAATGATAAAAGACATATTTTCTAAAGAAAATGCTGTAATTGTAAACCTATGTGCACCAAATAATATAACATCTTCCCTGAGTTCCAGCTTTTTCCACCTTCTTGCCATTTCCTAAATAAGCCAAAGTAGTTCCTAACTCAGGGTCTTTGTGGGTACAGATTCCTCTGCCTGAAACTCACCTTATTTGGTTCTCTGTCCAAATATCATGCCTCTAGTCAGAACTGACCACCGTATCTGATTTGTCACCTAAGATTTGGAGTTATTCAATAACTTATCCCCTATATATAGGCGATCTTATTGCCATGGGAAAAAATTAAAGATACAAAAGGCCCTGAATCCACCTGCCCTAAATGTTATTAGATTCCCAAGTAGTGTCTACCAACTTCAGAATCCTTTAAACAAACGTACTATTTATTACCACCCAAGACTTTTGACCTAAAATTCCATAGCAAAATAAGCCCACAGGCTCTCTCTTGGCCCCTTTTCTCAATAACCAATCCTAATCTAGAACATTAAGTTCTTACAGACCACCAACTATATATTACACTATATATTATAAAAGTGCTAAGGATACAGTGATGGGTGAAACCCATCATGGGCTCACCATCTGTAAGGAAAATGGACATTCATTAAAGAGTAGCAATTGCAAATGTAAGATTGCAACTGTGAGAATTGCTCTGAACCAGTCCTCTGCAATGAGAGCCTATAATGGGTGATTGGAACCACTCAACAAGTTGAGAAAGGATTCCCATGTGGAGCAATGCTTGTGCAAGGAACTGAGGGATGAACAGGAGTTCACCAGGTGGAGGTGACAAGGGTAGAGCAGTGCAAAGATGTGACAGCAGGAAAAAGCACAAACAGAGGGAGGGAGATGCAATATGAAGCTGCAGCAGTAACAAGAATCCAGATCGTGCCTTGCTTTCTGGCCATTTCAAAAGTCTTTGCTTGATAGTTTGTTTTGTAAACTTAGAGACATTGGGGAGCCGTTGAAGGTTTTGCATGGGAGAGCTGACATGATTAGATCTGTGTTTTGCGAAGATTACCCTGGGCTTTCCTTGGAGAGTGGTTTGAAATGCAGACCAGGAATGAAACTGGTGCACAGCTGGAGGTTCCCAGAGTCCAAGAGGACAGTGACAGTGGCTTGGACCAGAGGAGTGGTGGAAGTGGTGCAGAGGGGAAAAAATAAATGAATTTAGGCGGTATTTAAAAGATAAAGGTGGCAGGACAGCATGAATTGGGTGCAGGAGTGGGGAGAGGCAGGTGGCAAGGGTGAGCCCTAGACCACCAGCTTTGCTAACAGGTATTTTGCCAGGCACTGAGAGCGAGCACTTAAGGGCAGCCAGGTTGGGACATGGGGGGCGTTTATGACAAGCTTGACTCTGGACATACAGAGTTTGGAGATGTCTCTGTGGTATCCCAGAAATGATGTCCACGTGATCTAACACTCAAAGGAGCTCACAAGAAAGGGCTGGTTTAGAGACATAAGCCTGTGAGTCTGCAGAATCCTGGTTATGTGGCACCTGCAGCTTATACAATTTGGGGACCCTAATTAAGAACAACAACACAAAAATATAAAATTAGGTACATAAGTATATATTTATTTAGAATGAAAATAAGAAATCACAACATTTGGAAAAACCGAAAATACCACTAGTTTCACAAGATTGGGAAAAATAACGTAACAGTTTTAATTAATGAATTGCCTGACACGCCTCCACGAGAGATTTCTTCCACGTTTTAGGCTGTCTACAATTTGATGGTCTTTTCTTATAACAATGATTTTTCCATATTTTGCAAAAAGAATAGTAATTCAGACCTTCCTCTAACATGGTCAATTTAAATTGGTTTCATATTATTGATAATTGGTATACGTAAAATATGTACCTTCATAAACATGTACTTGCCTTCATGCTACTGCTACAGGCTTATGCCTTACAATTCAGGAATTCTGGTACGCTTCATTTGACATTTTTTAAAAGAAAACTTCATGGTGTTTTTATAATTGTACACACTGTACTATAGACTGTATTTCAGGGGGAAAGAAATTCTGTTTTGCCATGGCATCAATGAGAAATTCATCTCATCCTCCACTTCAACTTACACATCTGATGATTGGAAAAATGTTCCAAAGACCAGCTTCTTGCTCCTTATATTTTAAACCTTGTGTCTCCTCCACTACCCACTTATGACGACTGCTAAGTGCCTGGAAAACACATACAGTCCTATAGAGCCTCTGGCCTTTATCTTTGTATCACCATACGCTGGGAGACCTGGCAAAGTAGACATTAGAAATGTTCTGGAAGCCATTCCTATACCAGCACAGCAAGCACCAGCTTTATACAAAATCACCTAAAACCACATGTGTATAATCCACTAAACGCAAACTAAATGAGTTCTCGGTCTTCCCCTCAGCCATGACCAAACACTGCCCTTAGCCACCTACATTTGAAAACTGGACAAGAACACACAAGCATATGAATAAATTGTTATGGTCCCTCCCAGGGCCTGAGAAGGGCTGTGCAAGTGAGTGAGAGACTGTAAAGCCTTATGAGCTTCCCAGAAAATTCATCTCCCATTCTGGGTTTATAGGAGATACCTCTAGAGACAGCTTCCCTACTTGGGTACTACTGACATTTGGCTCTGGATAATTCTTTGCTGTAGGGGGCTATCCCGTGCATTGTAGGGTATTTAACAGCACCCTTGGCCTCCACCCACTAGATACCATTAGGACCCCACTCCCACCCCAGGCTTGATAATCAAAATATCTCCAGACATTTCCAGATGTCCCCTGAGGGGCACCATTGCCCCTGTTGAAAACCACTGCTCTAGAAACAGAGTTCAGAGAGAATGATTTATATATTTAGTGTAAGTTTATTGAATACTTACAATGTTCAAAACCCTATGAAGGCTCATTTTGCACAAGGCCACAGTGCAGCTGGGAAGACACATAGGAAATAGTGAATTTCAGTAGAATGCAGTAAGTGCCATAGCAAAGCTATCAAAGACTGTGGGAACCCAAGACAAACCTCTTTCCTACTATTGGGGGATCAAAATGACGGGGATTACAAAAGATGAAATTACTGCATCCGTTTCACCAAAGCATCTTTTAGGAAGTGTGTTCATCATGATGAGGTGGAAGAATCATCTCCTTTTCTTTTTATTCTAGCATTTATCTTCCTTACTCCATGCTTTTGTTTGCAGTCTACAAACATATAGATTGACTCATTCCTAGGAGAGGCTGACAATTTTATTCATAGAAGATTGGCCACAAGGGTTTATCCCAGTTAAATGGAACAGGGAAGAGAGAGGCTAAATCAGTGAGAATTTAGCTGGTGACAGCACTGCATATAATTAAAAAAAAAAAGAAAAAAAAACTCACCTAATTTGACACAAATCATTCCTCTAGAACTCTTGAGATAACCCTGGTATTGTTCTTACCCTATTGTGTTTTCCCCCCACAATCAATTATTAAATCTATTGACAACAAAATAAAAGAATTCGAGGATACGTTGAAAATCAGGGCCTATTTCATTCAGGATGTCGTCTCAACTATCAAATGTATTTGTTCACTGAAAGCCTTGGAACAGACAACGTGTCCCTTTGCTGAGCTGTTTGCGTTTCTGTAAAATTAGTAATTGGAGAGGGAATGCCGCTAATTCCCATTTCTCTGTCTGAAAGCTACTGCGGGGTCCTTTATCAAATTGAACACTATGTAACTGTGCTCGGCAGAAATGAGTTAACCCGTTAGCTCTCCTTTGATTGCATTTAATCACAGGAGCCCCTCAAAAGCATTTTCCTTTAATCTTTTTTTAAATCATCACTCTTTATTTTGTTGATCTTAATTTAGCCATTCAGAACTTCTAGAGAGTGCTTTGTGGCCCTCACATGGATGAACTAATCAATTATTACTATAATTTCCACTTATATAGTACTTGATCATTAAAAACTCAGTTTGAAATAGGCAAGAGGTGGCTTAACATTGTGGTTTCAAAGCAGTGATTCCCCAAAATTTATAAGAAAAATAGTGTATGCTAGGGTACTGAACCAGTGATTCTAGGCCATTACTGCTGGGGGTAAGGGTAAATTTATTTAAATTTTTAAAAATCACGAAAATAATAATGCAGGTATCTCATGGATATCACAAAACTCATTGAGGGGGTTGTGGAATGAGTGGCATTTCCGAGATCCTAGCTAAGAGCGCGGGCTTTGGGCTGAGACAGGCCTAGACTGAGATCTGTGCCTCTCGCCTACCGGAGCTCATGTACTCTTTGACAAGTTACTGATCACTACACCACAAGCTATCATCTTTGAATAGGGTTAATCACACTCAGAGTGTAGTGATGATTAAGCCAGATCATTCATGTACAGTCAGTCCAACCCTACGCCTGTTGTGTAAACACGCAGGACATTTTAGGATAAGGAGAAAAAGTTATTACTTTGCCATACAATATGACCACACACACACACACACACACACACACACACCCCTACATGCACACACACACGCATGTGCACTGCCATTTCAACCAACCAAAGAGGCCAATTTTATAAAATAACCAAATTTATAGGCTTTTTCTACCCATAAATTGATTAGTTATTAATTGAGAAAAAGAAGTGAGTCAATTCATGGTATGGAAAGAGGTCCACACCATTAGTCAGCTGGTTAGTTAACCGATTGGTTGTTTGGGTAATTGGCTAATTATTTAATGTAAGGCTGTTTCTCTGGGTTCTCTGGTTCAGGATCTGAAAATCTCAACATTATTGACATTGGGTACAGGTAATTCTCTGTTGGGGGCTGTCCTGTGCATTGCAGAGTGTTCAGCAGCATCCCTGGCCTCTACCCGCTAGTTTCGGTAGCACTCCCTAGCCCTAGTTGTGACAACCGAGTGTCTCCAGACATTGCCACGTGTTCCCTGGGTTGAGAATCACTGCTCTAGCCCAACATGCCAAATGTTTAATCAACATTAATGTAAATTCCTTCCATCTGCTATTTACTTTCAAATCTCATTTCCCTCCACCCCCTACCCTCATTATTTCTGGAGTTCTCACCTGAACTTAATGACTAAACTGAGTATGGAATTTTGAGCCTCACTAATCATTTTTTAAAAACAGAATCACCAGTTGTTATTCATTATAATTGTTATTTTAAAATTACGGCCTCAATTTCAAAATATTTGGCAGGGGAGGGGTCCCAGTTATGCCAGAAACTGCAAAAACATAAATGAGTCCCTGCCATCCAGCTTGGGAAATGATAGGTAAAAGTTTAAACTTTTAAATGAGGCTAACCCAGTGAAGAATAATTTAATTCTCCAGAAGTGTGTGTGTCTGTGTGTGCTACGTGTGTGGAGGAGGGTGTGGTGAATTCTAGAAGTGTCCACAAAACCATTCACAGTAGAAAACTGCCTGCACCAGTTTAGGGTCAGCATGTAGTGAGTGGGAGGGTTTCTGGGGTTTTAAGAGCGTTAGGCAAGAGATGGAACAGAAAACAGAGAGCAGCAGAGTGATGAGGGTAGCAGGAAGTTCAAGGTGAAAAATATCAACATTTGGGGGCAAAGGACTTTTAGGAACCTTTTCATATGGCACACTGTGTCAATTCACCTGCTAGGTTAGTCCCTTCAAGGAAACCTGTAGTAAGGATTTTCATAATTCCTCAAGGTCTACAGTTGTATTTATGTTCTGTTTTGTTTTGACTTGACCTATTGACCGTGATCAGGACCTCAAAGTCTCACTGCTATATTGGGGTTACACCAGAACCTAGAATTCTAAGATCCATAACGGCAGGGGGACCCATAGTGGATTTACCACCAGTGGATTTACCACCAAGGTAATGAAGCTCAGTTCCCACACCCATCTATTGCACAGGCACCTTCCCCGGTTCTGAATCTGATTGTGTATTTGAAATTTAATGTTCTTTTCCTAAAAAGGACCCCCAGCCCATGAAGGTTTCAGTACCTGTGACATCTGGCTCTTCCCTCAATGGCAACGATGTCTCTTACGTTCTTCTCTGCACTCTCAGCACCTCCCACGGTGCCTGGAATATAATAGCCACATCATTATGTTTGCTGAGTGACCAAATCAATGAATGAACAAAGGCAATAGTGATTTAAACACTTCAGGAAAGCCTGGGAGGCCATAATGGACTGGAGGCCATGATTTATTGCTTACTGATTTAGACGGACAGTAAAAGCCACTGGAGTTCAAAAGAGAGAGAGATCACTCCAGATGTGATGAAAAGGAAAGACATTACAAGCCATTCATAGACTCACAGAGTTTAGTAACAACATCACAATTAACCATAGTAGCTGACAAAACAGCTGACTGACTCAGAGCTTGGATTCTGAGCCTCAACTGCAGCTCCACTGCTTACCAGATGGAAACCGCCCAGCCACTCTCTCAAAAATGAGGGCAAAACAGTACCTACGGCATAGGAGAGTGGTGAGGATTAGAGATGTCACCCACAAAGCATGCAATGTGGAGCCCAGCATACAGCAGGCACTCAATAAATGCTGACTAATATTATTACTGAGTGGTTTCTCTGTGTCAGGAATTGTGCTAAATGCTTTCCAAGCTTTAGGGAGAAAAGTTCCCATAAGTAATGGGGAGAAGTGATCATTTATTGAGCACCACTGTAGTTCATCAGTGTTCAAGGCGTGTCACTATGTTCTCTATTTAAAATTGACTGCAACTCAGTAAATTAAGTGTTGTTATTCCAATTGTCTAAGTGTAAACTTGAACTGAGAGAAGTTGCACGCAAAGATATTAAGTGAGAGAGCAGAGATGAACCACAAGTTACCTGATGCCAACACCAGTATTTCTGCTGATTGGTTCGCTTTGATTCCATCCTGCTGGCTAAGAGCTCGAGTTCAGCAGTCAGGTGTAAGAGTTCAAATCTTGGCTCATGCTTGCTTGGACCTCGGCAACTTATTTGACCTTTTAAGCCTCAGTTTTCTTATCTGAAAAATGGAAAGACAATAGTGCTTATATTATAGGGTTATAGAGAAGGTTAAGTGAGATAATGCTTGTGAACAACCTGACTTGGCGCCTGCCGGATACATAGTGAATGTTCAATACATCTTAGTGATCGTTTTGTCCAAAATTATAGACAAATAGAAAGTTCTATATTTACTATCTTGCCCTCAAGGCATGCCCTAAGAAAATTTTATAAATTGCAAATTCAAATTATGCCCACCCAATTAACTAAAAAGTCTGGTTGCATCACTCATTAGTGTGAACATGACTGACTGACTGGGAACATTCTAGTGGGGAAATTGGGAAGAGAGTCCAGGATCAGGAGAGAAGTGAATCCCATGAAGATTGGAAGCAGATGCGATTCCTGTGCCGCACGGCCACAACACCCAAGGTAACTGAGGAGTAAAACGATGGTCCTGACATAAGTGACTGAGGATCTTGTTGAGGACATGAAGTTTCCTGGAATAGCAACACTGACCTTGAAGAGGGCAGCCAAATCTTTAGTTTTGAAAGTTATTAATCATTACATGAAATTCCCAGTCAGTGGTAGGGGGAATATTAGTATTATTTAATTTCATTCAAATCATACCACAAAAAACAATTAAGGTGAATAATTATGAAAGTAAGGTCAACTCGATTTTCTATAATAATGTTTTTTGTTACCAGGCTCATTATTGCTAATTCCTTTCATAATCTTTGCCATCTAACCTCATTTGTTTCATTTATAAGTGGCAAGAAATGCACATCATAAAACAGCAATGAAATCAAGACAGCAGCATGTCACTTTGGTGATCTCTGGAGAAAGTAATTATTGTCTCTAGTTAACCTTTTAGGGAGAAACCCGTCTGCATATTCCCAATGTAGGTGTTACGTTTGTCAAAGTAAAATTTTCCTTTTTTTTTATTTTTCAGTCGTATGTCCTAGCTGGAAAAGGGAGAGTCTCGCTGAAAGTTGAGGTTTTATTCTTCTGTTCTGAATACTTACAAACAAAATGAAAAAGCACTCAAGGAGATTTTAAACGGGCTTTTAGTGAAACCCAAAACACACACACTCATTTTTAAACATTTAGAATCATTTTGCTTATTCTGCTTTGAAAAAAAAGAAAGATTTTTCATGTTCATTACCAAGACACTCATATTTGAGATTCTCAGAATTTAATTTGCCACCATTCCTGCAATTTAAACCTGCTCTGTTTGGGTTTATGAAGAATCTCAAAAACATTACTAACACAGGCATGTCCTACTTTAAAAACTTTATGTCTTAAACATAGCAATTTTACTTCTAGAAACTTACTGTAAGGCAGGGTGGGCAAACTTCTGAATGATTGACACCCCTGCATGCTGGTGTTTAAATATTAATCCTTTGAGTATCACTTTTTGCTATCACTAAGGAAACATTCAAGAACAGACAAACAGTCCTGTACTCTTGAACTCTACAACGTATTAACTTAACAAATGTACAAACAAAGAAGGGCATGCTTACCAATTGTGCTAAGTGCTTTCAAGGCCATGGGCATGAAAAAGGAATAGAGAACAATGGAAGACAAGACGGCAGGAGACAGCCAGCACCCCGCCCATGTCCCCTCTGTGTACCCATGACGCCACCTGCAGCCTGTGGGGCAGTTCTCTCACGCACCAAGAGCTTCCTACCTATAGCACTGGCGTCTCTGTGTCAGAGCACCTTCTCCAACGCAGGGACCATCGTGCTCAGCCCATGGGAGCAGAGGCTGGAAGTGACAAATAATTATCACCTCCAGGACTGACCCTCTACCTGTGCAGGAGGAGAGCTGGTGGGTAACCACCCAAGCTTCCCAGCCCCTTACTAGGACAACTCTGAGGACGTTGTACACAGTCCCCTGGAGACTCCCTAGAAGGACTGAGTCCCAGTTGCCTACAGTGGTAAATTTCTTATTAATATCACCTTGTCTTGATGCTCCTTCTTCCCGTTCCTTCGATTCCTGCAATCGCCTCCCGCCTCCCAAATAAACTACTCACGTCTGCTTTCGGGGAACCTACACTAAGATCAGGACCTATGCGAGAAAATAAAATGTAACCTGGCTCATGAAGGAAGAGGAGGAGCCCACCGTGTGAGCATCTGCGGGAAAGGTATTTCATGGAAGAGGACGCAACAGCATGGCCAAAGGCCCTGAGGTGGGAAGCGGCTGTTGTTACACTGCAGCACGAGCTGGGGCTGAGTCCAAGGCAGGGACTAGATCCAGCGAACCTGGTGGGCCACAGTAAGGAACTGGGGCTGTGTTCTAAAGGTACCTCCATTTCACAAATGAAGAAACTGAAGATTAGAGAGGCTATAGTACACAATCAAATGGCTAGCAAATACGGGAGCAGGAATCTAAAAAGAGGGCAATGTGCACAGAGATTTCATGTTTTTAACTCCTCTCCTACCAAACCTGATACCAAACAGCTTAAACCTGTATTTCCCTCCTGATTTATACCAGGCTAGCTCCTCTTTCTCTTCTCACACCTTTCTGACAAAGGTCTCTGCTTTGTCCCACTGCCAGTATGACAGATAATGAACTCCGCGTCTCCTATCAGCTGGAAAAGCTGAGCACCTGCATTGCTAGCCGAGTGTTGGCACATCCCTTTGCAAACACCAAGATATATGGCCTCTGTAAATTTTCAGAGACATACTAACGTGCACCTCCATAATGCCTTAATTGTACAGAAACCATTAGACAAGAATGTTAAGG
Organism: Indri indri; assembly: GCA_004363605.1. Lineage (NCBI taxonomy): Eukaryota > Metazoa > Chordata > Mammalia > Primates > Indriidae > Indri > Indri indri. The sequence continues at coordinate 33,630 of RJWJ010002593.1, read as the reverse complement.
TGACAAAGGGACCCATGCAAATGGTAAAGAAAGAGAGCAAGATGCCTAAATTAAAAGAGGTGAAGGGTCCAGGACAGTCTTTGATGGGGGAAAAGATTCATGGAGATTTGCTGTCTTAACAAGAATGGACTGCCTCATAAATTATCTCAATATGATGCCAGGAAGTCAAGGGGAACTTTTTTAAAGTAGGAATTTGCAAAAGGTTAAATTAAAATGAAGGCTGAACAATTATTTTTGTCCTCTCCTGCCTAGCAGGGCTTCTGCTAATGTTTGTGTACAGAAGTGATAACGGCGGGATACTTCAAAGGCTTTTCAGGGAAAATCATATCGTTGGTGAGAAAGGATTTGATTTTGTAAAAAGCTTACATTGTAAGTGATATTGAAAATAAAGAGACAAGATTGCATGAGCTAAGTGCTTTATTTTTGTTAGTGCTGGTGGGGTTCCACAGATCCTCATTGTGCCCATAATTGGGGTTTTATAAGTGGGAATAGAAAAGTGTGTGTTTTCCTTTGTCTGTGGAGATGGCATTCTTGACCCACCAGTGGAGGGCCGTGCACTTTACATTTTGTTTCTGGGAAAGAAGGGATATTTGCCCAAGAGCTCCTGATTCTCTTGGCAAGGCCACAGCATTTGGCCAGCGACCATGTTGAGAGAAACATGTTGAGTTTGCCTTCATGGTTTTCTTGATACTTTGGTTAACTTCACAGAGAGAAAGATGTAGAATAAACTAGTAAAAAATAACAACTTCTACCCCAGTAGACTGTAAGCATCATATGAGCAGAGGATATGTATCCTACTATTTCTCATCCTCAATCCCTGGTCCTGGAACCATCACATATAGGAGGTACATTAGCCATAAGTAACATAAAACCCCAATGTAACTCAAAATATGGAAAGCTATTTTCTCATACAACTAGAAATCTAGAGGTGGGGGTCACTTCTGGAGTCATTAATTTCCTCCATAAAATCCTCCAAGAACCCACACTATTTCATGTAGACTGGGTCTACCAGTTAGCTCCCTCTGAGGACCCTTAATTGTTTTGTTATTTTTTGGTTTTGGTTTTTGTAAGAGCAAGAAAAACTTTGTTGGAAGCTTCCTGAAGACATCACTTCACATTTAATTGCTCCAAACGCTGCTTATGTTTATACCTTAAATCAATAGCAAAAGGAGTGGCACTGAGATGATTGGCTTAGGCTTAGACAATCAAGACCCACCCTTGGGTTTCCAGATGGAGCAGTCAGTCGTCTCTCAAACACATGGCCACTTAAAGAGGGACAATGAGAAAAGCCAATTGCGCTAATAGGAAAAAGGGGATGGAAGGTAGGAGTAGATATTGGCAATCAACAGTCTCCGCTAAAATAAAAAACTTTAGTAAATGTTTATTGAAGAAAACATTGAATGAGCAAATGCATCTCACTTATGTTATTCATTATTTTCTTCCTCCAGGGTGTTGATCTTGATTTGTTTCTAATGGTATCTGTTATTTTTGCCTTTCCAGCATTTATTCCTCCTTGTTCTCATAACAGCATCCCTATTTCTCCTTGAAGACCCCACGGACTCCATCCACTGGCCATGTGTTTTGCTTGGTGCTAACTCCTCCCAGATGCATAGAGAGAGACACACGTCCCAAATCTGACCCATCAGCAACTTCCCTCCCTCTTGCCACATCAGTTGATTCACATGAAAGGTTAATCTAACGAGAGTTAATTCGAGGAACTATGGGAAAGGTTCATGTCTCTTCCCACTAGAATTAGGAGGTATTTGGAGCTTCAATAATATGATCTTGGACAGTGTTTGTTCATAGCAGGGAGTCAGTAGGAAACATGAGAGTGAATCCAACACTGAGGAAAGCAAAATCAGGACATGCAAAGACTAAATCTTGAAGACACGGTTTAGACTCTGGGTCCAGGCATGCCTGAATGAGCCAAGAAAGTGTTTAATTCTGAACCTTTTGGCAAATTACCCGGTACATTCCTTGTTTTCCCTTAAGCTAGATTGAACTGCATTTCGTTCACTTGCAACCAAAAGATTCCTACCTAGTACATTCCTTTACTCCTACCATGCCATGAGTTTCCTTAGAACTGAAGCTGTGACATATTCATCTCATCATTTCCATAGTCCTCAGTACCTAGCAGATTGTTTCCCAACCTTTTTGTCACATGAGAACTTTTGTTAACATAAAAAAATATTAAGACTTGCACACAATAGTTGTTTTGCTTTTAAATATCTGTTGAATGAGAAAATACATCACAAAAAGCTACTCTGAAACTAGGTATACTTTTGTTCAACAAATTTGTATTTTATGACTCACAAAGGCCTCCACCTATTTTTTTAAAACAGTCATAAATAATGTGCAAACATGTTACCTATTTAGCCTAGACAAATTTTTGTTCACATGTTGATTTGTGGTTTCTGAATTTAATAAATGCACAAAGGGAACCACAGACCACAGCCTGGGACACCAGAAGAAAGTAGGTGGTAAGTGAATGTTAATGTTAATAGAATGTTATAGAATAAATGAATAAATGACTGACCTTTTGGAATTCACATTTCAAATGACTGACTCATGTAAGCATCATCATCCAAGGACGATGTCAAAAACTCAAGGCTTGCAGATTGCTTTAGGAAATTTTGAAGCTAAACGCCCATAGGTCGGGTGTGTACTCTCAACTTCATCATAATTCCTACCAGTCTGTAGTGTCTCCAATGGAATGAAGAACATGTTTAAATCCCCTGAAGTCTTGTAGACGTTTGGATTTGTGACTCCGTGGTGTGCAAGATATTTGTAGTTGCCCACTTATCATCTATTATTCCCTTCTTGTTTAGCTTAAAAAAATAATTTGAAAGATGAAACATCAGTTTCCCAGGGGCTCCATTGCAGCTGGTTGTGGCCATAGGACATAGTTCTGCCCAGTAACATGTACTTGGAAATGTGCTGGGTGGGGATTTCTGGGAAGCCCTATAAAGGTGTTCCCTAGAAAAACAGACCAAATGTAACTTCTGCTTATTGACCTTCCTCTTTCTGCCTGCCCGGGATGTAAACACAGTGTCTAGAGGTGGATCCATCATCTTCCCAAGAGCCTGAGGACAGAAGTCATACATTAAAGATGGTGAAAGCAACCCGGGTCCTTGATGTAATCAGGAAACCTTTGTATCAAGCCTGTACTACACAACTGCAGACTTCTTGTGACAGGAGAAATACAATCCTGACTTGTTGTGTTGTCAGGTTTCTGTTACCAGACTCTGCTCTCGTAGCCATTGTAGCATGAAAGGAGCCATAGACGATACATCATGAATGAGCGTGGCTGTGTTCTAATAAAACTTTATTTACAAAAACACAATGGACTAGATTTGGCCTGAGGGTCACAGTTTGCTGATCTGTGTTCTAAATGATTTTTATGTGTGTTAGCTGTTGAATTGTTGCTTACGCTTCTTTTACAGTTTCTCCAAATTACTTAATATAGTGCTACAAGTCTGTAAGAACACATTAGAGACAAGGAAAAAAACAAAATCTTTCCATGTGCCTTCCATTTCATAAAGGTACTAGGATGGATATAGATAAGAGGAAATAATACTTATGCCCTAAAAAAATTAAAATGATCCTTGGCTCAATAATTCTGTCAAGGATGCTGAGTACATCTTCTCAGGCATCCTTTTTGAGGAAGGGAGTGATTCAAGATCTCGGTTAAGAGCTAGAGCGTGCAGGACTGGCAGAGTATCACTCAGGAGAATGTTAAGATTCTTTAATGGGAAGTTGATGTAAGTAACAAGACAAGGTGCCGAGGACAGGGCCTCTGTAAAACGCTGCCGTGGTTATTGTTTAACAATTCCTATTGTTGGTTTTGAGAAAATGCATCAGGATCAGATATTTCAGAGTAGCAATATCTCACATAGAGACCTAGAGATGAGGGCCCAGCACACTCACTTTGTAAAAATTGCCCATCTACTCCCTCTCTTCTGTCTTATTCTTCAGAGTTGACTTGTGGTGCCTGTTTCCCTCTCCCTCCACTCTCTGCTCCCCCCACTGCAGAGCAGCTATTAGATGTGGCCCAGGGCAGTTCCCAGTTGGTCCTACCCCTTGTCACAATGGTTGGCTCAAGTTTGTTCCTTATCAGAGCGAAGCTCAGGACTTCTGCTCAGTGGCTCAGTGGCCCTTCCTGAATGTGAATGAGGAAACATTCAGCTCCAGTTTCTAAGGGCAGCCTTGACAGAATCCAGGCTCAGGATAAAGCCAGCCCAGGAAGGAGGGCGGAAAAAAGATATCCCAAAGAAATGAAACCAGAGTTCTGAATTAGCTCAGTTTGAAGTCTGCTCTACCTTTAAATTTTGTTTTAACTATGTGAGTCAATAAATTTCCTTTTTGGTTAAGCCAAGGGTCAGCAAATTACAGCCTGTGGGTCAAATCTGGTCCACTATGTTTTTGTATGCCCCATGAGTTAAGAATAGTTTTTATAGATGAACATTTGCAATTGATTTGATGACACGGAATACTAACTCTGAATCTTAATTAAGGAAAATGTTATCCCCCTCAAAATATGACTTTTTTTTTTTTTCTAAAGACAAGGTCTCACTATATTGTCGAGGTTAGAGTGCAGTGGCTACTCACAGGTGCGATCATAGCACACTAAGGCCTCAAGTTCCTGGCCTCAAGCGATCCTCCCACCTCAGTCTCCTGAATGGGTGGTACTATAGGTGCATACCACTGTGCCCAGTTTCCTCAAAATAAGAATTCTATTTTTTTATTAGTAGACATGTATTACAGAAACTTGAACTCAATTATTATATTTTGAATTTTGTCATTCAAAAATTTGTGAAAGTTTGTTTTCTCTCTTGTTGCATAAGTGCCCATTTAGTATCCTTGATTTTGCCTCTTAGCTCATGAAGCTTAAAGTATTTATTCTCTGTCCCTTTGCTGAAGCAGGTTTCTCACCCCTACATTAAGCCATGATATTTCAGTTATCTGCAATATGCCTTTAAAATCATAGCAAGTAGGACACTATTGTTTTAAGGGAAGAAATGAAATGTGACCATTTTTGCTTCTTAAGTTTCGGCCACATGAAAAAACCAGACCCACCAAATTAACTGCCTGAAAGGGATGATTTATGTACTATAGAATAATTATCTTACGGTTCTTAGGGACTTTGGTCCTTTCCTGTATCTAAGCATATCCAAAATAGTGAGCATTTATGTTATATTTTTCTTGAAATTAACTGGAACTAAGACATTGTTTTTTCTCAGAAGACAGCACTTTTTCTCAAAGTATGAACAGTCAGAAGGTGTGGGTATGAAACTGTAGAACATTGATCCTCCTTCTTCTGTAAAAGAACCGGGGTCTTTCTTGGAGAATCACCACCATCCACTTTTACCCCCTGTGACTGGAGGCCGCTGACGGGACCACCCACCAGCTGCCTTGGCCTTGTGGCCCAAGTCTGGCCATTTATACCTCACAGGGCACAGTGATTGGTTCAAAGATAAGCACGTGATGCAGTCAGAGCCAATCAGACCTAACCTCAGGATTTAGCGGGCATTACCTGGAGGGAGAGGCTCCCTTTTCCCCTGGACTTGAACCTGGGCTCACGTAAGCTCCTGGAAAGGTGGTCTGCCTGAGAAAGAAGTCAACACAGGGGAACTAGAGCAGAGCGGTGGAAACAGAGAAATCAAATGCTAGGAACATCGTTGAAAGAAATAGATTCAATCCTGCCTGAAGCTACAGCTATTAGATTGGACTGTTCAATTACGTGAACCAGTAACTTCTTTTCCTGCTTGAGCCAGTTTAAGTTGGAGTTTCTGTCACTTACAATGGAAATATACGACCACTATCTAATGTTGTGGCTGTCTTCGGTTGGGTTCTACCAAATGCAAGCCCTCGGACAATGATCCAGGCGCAAGTCATTTAATTGGGAGGTGCTCCCAGGAAGCCCTGGTTGTGGGGCAAGGAATTAAGACAGGGAGGGGCAGGCAGCTGAAATGGTGCATGACCAAGCATGCAACTGAGGATGGCTGGGGCTCACTCCTGCTAGAGAACAGAGAGACACAGGGTAGGTCACGTGCCTTAGAGCTGTTCTCCTTCATTGCTCCTCACTCCAGTAACAAGGAAGCTGGGGTGTCTAACCTCCAGCCCATACCCACCACTGGCTCAGAGCCTGTTTCTAGGGGCATCAGTGTCTCAGCATTTCCAGCCTGCCCCTGGCACGAGGAGGCTCTCAGGAGGAGAGATGCACGGATGTGTAGAACTGGGAGGCACGCGCTGGACTGCTGACTGGGAAGTGAGCAAGGCGCTCATTGAATCTGCTCCAGTGATCTCCCGCAATTTACTGAATATTTATAAGCCTCGCTTGCTTCACTTGTAAAATGGGGGTGACGTTCACATCTGTGGTACCCATTTCACAGGATCACTGCAAGAATTAACCAAGATTCCATGTTTGAAAAGGCTTCTGTCATATGCAAAGGACTTTCAAATATACAATAGTATAATACTATTATTATATTGTTTTCTTTTCCTTGTCTATGGCAAAGAAGAATCAGCTCAGGTAAAATATACAAACAAAGCCTAAATTATAGACACATAGTATGTCCCTTATGCATTAAAGAGGCTGCAGAAAAGTGGCCCAGAAGTCACAGAAACCCTCAGCTTCCTGTTGCCAACATTTGGGACTTCACACCTTTAGCGGTGGGGTCTGTTGTTCTGTCCTGTCTGGCATCTGTTGCTGCTCCCAGGACGGTACCTGGGTTTTCCTTTGGAAACCACCTTCTCCCACTGTCATCTGTGTGAGTAGGGTGGGCTGACCCTGACTCCCGCCTCTGGAGGTGAAAGTACAACCCAAGCCTGACTGATGAGCAAGAGGCGGAGGCAGATGGGGGCATGACAACAAAGCCACCACTCACCCCGTCCTGGCCCCAGATGAGCGAGCTGTCACCTGGAACTTCTCTTTCTCTGTCCCTACATCCACATTCACATCAGGTTAAGAAATAATGCTGGATTAGTGGCACAAGACCTGACATTAAACCAAAGGTTCACCCTGATTCTCTGCATCTTTAACTTCCTTTGGCTTCATTTTTCACCAGGAGTAGGAGCTGAGCAGGTTGAACCAGAGCCACTCCTTCATGTCACCTGCTGCTGGAGGGTCAGATGCTCCAAGAAAGCCAGCACCTGGACACTTGCCTTGTTAGAGGCATGCAGGCCAGGCATCGTTAGCAGAGGCGCAACGGCCAGAGAGAAGACAAGCACATTGAGTAAACGATGTTCGTCTACATCCAACAAACAGAGCATGCAAAGAGAAAAGGGGCAACATTCCAGTGCAGAAACCTGGAAACACCACTTCAACCAAATGATCAAGGCTGACGTCACAGTGATGTCACATGCGTGTCATGTACCTGATAGGATGTGATGAGAGGAGACTTCACCTCTATGGTTTTCTTCTACAAAACCCAAAATCCCAGTCTAGGCACACACACGCACACACAAATAGATAAACCCAAACTGAGGGACATTCTACAAAACACCCACCTGGTACTACTCAAAGTTGTCAGGGTCACAGAAAAACAAGCAAAGACTGAAACCGTCACAGACCACAGGAGATCAAAGAGATACGATGACTAAATGCAAAGTGGTCCCCTGAACTTGACCCTGGAACAGAAATAGCACATTAGAGAAACACTAGTGAAACCCAAATACAGCCTGGAGTTTAGTTACTATTCATAGTAACGTACTGATTTTGGTTTCTTAATTTTGACAAATGTATCGTGGTAATGTGGGATGAAACATTACAGGGACTGAGTGAGGAATATAGGAAATCTCTGTACCATCTATGTAACTTTTCCATAAATCTAAAAGTAGTTTTTTAAAATAAAAGATTCTCCCTTTCCTTCTTGCTATTTCCACCACAAAGCCATCTGAGCAGATAGGGCCAGACGACGTTGCGGAGGCAGCTTGTTGGAGGTTGGGTTCCCTGGAAACAGACTCTGAGACAGTGATGAGTACCTTAGGGAGCTATTATGGACTGAATTGTGCCCCCTCCCCAAATTCATGTGTTTAAACTCTAACCCCCAATATAACAGTATTTGAAGCTAGGGCCTTTAAGGAGATCATTAAGGTTAAATGAGATCATAAGGCTGGGACCCTAATCCAACAGGACTGTTGTTGTTATAAGAAGAGGAAGAAACACCAGAGGTCTCTCCCTCTCTTCTCACATGCGTATCAGAAAGCCATGTAAGGACACAGCTAGAAGGCAGACGTCTGCAAGCCAGGAAGAGAGGCCCCACCAGAAACCAACCTTGTTGGCACCTTGATCTTGGACTTCTAGCCTCCAGAACTGTGAGAAAATAAATTTCTGCTGCTTAAGCCACATAGTCCATGATGTTTTGTTATGGCAGCCCAAGCTGACTGAGCGAGGAGCCATACCTACGGGAGGGAAAGGAAGGAGCAGGATCGGGCATCGGGAGAAGCTGAGCCATGATGTAGCCTCAATGCAAGCCTCAGCTGACCATGCAGGGAGTTCCGAAGCTGGAGTGACCTTCAGAGCTATCCAGAACCGGAGTGTATCTCCATGTCAATGAGTCACTGGATGCAGACTGCCCCGGGAAGTAGGCGAAGTGTCTCTTTTCAGCCATAGCACCCTGCAAGTGGGAAGACCACTCAGGGCCATGTGCTGCGGCACTCTTAGCAAGTCCTTTGTCCTAAAGGGGACCTGGGTGGTACCTCACAGTATCCGCCACACAGCCCACGGCCCTCTCCACTCCCGGGGGAGGAAGGGGTAAGAGAAGTTAACACACAGCTCATAACTTCCTCCTCCAGCTTTATGTTTCTCTAGCCACAAGCCTGCCTGGCAATAATGTTTAAAATGAAAACAAGATGAGAATTTTAAACCCGACAGAATTTTAACAATTATAAGGAAATGAAAAGTTATGCAATCTGCCCAAGGTGTCATGAAGGGATCCACTATCCAAAGGGGAAGGAAGATTCACCTGAACATGTACAGGAGCAGTAACTGGAGAAACACAGAATCACCTCGTGGGTGTAGGCACCCAGGGGCAACTGTTGGTAAACCAGCTGCGTGAGTCTCATGTACAGCTACCCTTGAACAACACAGGTTCGAACTGCATGGGTCCACTCACACACAGATTTTTTTTTAACCAAACACAGATCGAAAATACAATATTTGTAGGATGAAGGGCCAATTTCCATATATGCAGGTTACACGACTGATGGCGGGACTTGAGTGTGAGCAGACTTTGGTATTCACGGGGCTCCTGGAATCCACCCCGTGTATCAAGGGATGACTGTACTACAACAATAAAATGCTCATCCCCTCCCTTCCTTAAAGTGCTCTTAGGATAAATCCCAAAATTCTATTTCTATAAACCCTGTAGGATCTGGTCCCCTCACCAGCTTCTTCTCCATGTCGGCACTAAATTTCTTCCTCCCTCAGAGCCTCTGCGTATGCTGATCCCTCGACCCAAAAGTCCCTTCCCCTCTCTCTTTGCCAAACTCTTGTCCATCCTTTGGGTATCAGCGTGAAAGTCACTGGCTTGGGGTGACGTGATTCTCAGAAACCCATTCCTTGTGCTGCTCCATGTCCAAACCTACTCCATATCCCACACCATGCCTCAGTCATTACAGAGCTATTTTTGGAACTATTTGTGCAGTGTGGGAGTTCTCCCCACTGTCATTTAACTAGCACCATAAACATGCCATGCAGCAGCAAAACTCAGTGACTTAGAACAACAAGGATACAGCTCAGGGTGACGGGCAGCAGCACCTGGAGGAAGCTCTCCTCACAGCCATGGCACAGGGAAGCCCACCTGCACTGGCGCTTTGCAAAATAGAGCTTGCAGCATCTGCTAACATCTCATTGGCCAAAAGCAAGTCACATGGTCAACCCCATAGCCACTGAAAGGGAAGTAGATGTAGCCTGGGTGAGAGTCATTGAAAAGTCAAATGGCACAGGGCAGGGATGCCCAGGGAGGTGTGAAATCTTACAGCAATAACTCAGTGCACCACATCTATCACAGTTTAACTCTCTGAAAGCAAGGACCCCATCTGCTTTTTTTTATTGCTTTATCTCCACAACCAAGCACAGGATAGTCACACAGTAGGTGCTTCATAAGGATGTGCTAAACATTCTGAACCCCAAAGAATACAGTTCAGCTGAACTCTGCAGCCCAATCCATTTCGGAGTCAGCAACTGCTCGTAATGCGAGGATGCATGAAATATATCCCCCCAGAAAGGTAATGGCACATGTGCTAGACTCTAAATCAGCCATCAACGAGCTACTATCATAGTATCGTCAATGGATTATACAAACGATGGCTTTGAAGAATGTCTTTGCCTTGCCAGAATTATGATTTGTTATTCATCTTGTGGATTTTTAAACAGAACCTTGTACTTAGTATTCAAATTAATGACTCCAATGTATTTGCCTGTATTTTTTTTTTAAAAAAAAGAACCATTTTGCACAATACATGTAATTGTTACATTTTTATGATAAACTTACTTGGTAAAAGCTTTCTTGATTTTATCATTTAGACAAGTAGATATCAGTAAATCAAACTCGAAAGCCGGAATGGTGCAGGGATAGAGAGGCTTGCAAACCAGGGTGTGAGGCAAACCTTCAGTTCAGTAAGGACAATGGCAGAAAAAACAAGGGAGGAAAAAATTCAATGAATATAAGGAAGGGTAAGAATGTTTCAGGATAAGCTTCCCTCAGCAACCTGTCATTTCGCAATCTCTTGATTTGATTCATTAAAAATTCATATAGCCTGAGTATTACTTGATGAAAAGAGAAAGAACTTTGAAAATAGTCTAGGTTTAAATTCTGGATCCATCATTCTCTGATTGTACAACACAGGAAAACCTGACTTCACTTCCCTGTGCCTCAATTTCATAGCCTGCAAAGTGGGAAAGAAGGTCAGAGGGATTGAATAAGGTCCTACTTCACAAAGTTGTTGGAAGATTCAAAAAAAAAAAAAAATTGCACAGGTCATCTTCCCAAATGCCTGTCCACAGGCCCATGCTGGTCTCTAAAAATGTTTCCATGTGTCCACAATAGAATGGGAAAAATACAGTGTTATGTATTCAACTGCGTCCCCCCAAAAAGATATGTTGAAGTTCTAAGCACTGGCATCTCTAAATGTGACCTTATTTCGAAATAAGGTCTTTGTAGATGTCATCAAGTTAAGACGAGGTCTTCAGGGAAGACCACCTAATCCGATATGATGGTTTCCTTACAGGACAAGGGAAATGCCTCCTGAAGGCCAAAACACACAGGGAGAACACCTGTGATGACGGAGGCAGACTGCAGTGATGCAGCTGCAAGCAGAAGGACGAGAAGGATAAACAGATGAACCACGAGAAGCTGGGAAGAGGCAAGGAAAGAGCCTACCCAGAATTCAGAGGGTGCACGGCCCACCACCTTGATGCTGAACTTCTGACCTCCAGAACCGTGAGACAATAAATTTCTGCTATTTTAAGCCAACCAGTTTGTCGGACTTTATTATGACAAACCTAAGAAACTAATGCATATGGTAACAGTGAATTTCTAATTAAAAAAATTTATTTGATTTAAAAGAACAGTCCTTTTTAAAATTTTCTTTTATTTTCTTATTCTCATGTAACAAGAAGCACGAAGACGGCCGTTCGGGGCAGGAAGCTTCCTCTGCTTCCCACTCGTCAGCCCTGGGGTAGGAAACAAACGGGACAGACAAGCACAAAAGGCACAGGCAGCCACTCCTTTCCTAAATCAACTTAAAAAAAGATTTTAGAGTAGTTTAGATACACAGAAAAATTGAAAGATATTATACCCCATATACCCTGTATCCAGTTTTCCCTCTTACTAACATCTTCCATTAGTATGCAACATTTGTTATATTTAATGAATATGGATACATTATGATAAACTAAAGTCTTTATACAGATTCCCTTATTGTTTACCTAATGCCCTTTTTGTGTCCTGGGGTCCCACTGAGGACACCACATTAGATTTAGTTGCCACGTCTCCTTAGGATCTTCTTGGCCGTGACAGTTTCTCAGTCTTCCCTTGTTTTTGGTAACCTTGTCAATTTTGAGGAGTACTGGTCAGCTATTTTGTAAGATGCCCTCTCCTTGGTTCTTTTCTTGAGGTAAAATGTATATAACATAAAATTACCATTTTAAAGTGTACAATCTAGGGGCATTTGGCATATTCACAACATCGTGCAACAATCGCCTCTACTTACAAACATTTTCATCTTCCCCAGAAGAAAACCAATACCGACTAGCAGTCACTCCTTCCCTTCTCCCCCAAGCTCCTGGCAAGCACTAATCTTCCTTCTGTCTCTATGGATTTGCCTAGTCTGGGTATTTCATATAAATGGAATCATACAATATGTGACTTTTTATGGCTGGCTTCTTTCACTTAACATAATGTTTTCAGAGTTCAGCCATGTTGTAGTATGTATCATAACTTCTTTTTATGGCTGAATAATAGTCCATTATATGGATATTTCACATTTTGTTTATCCATTTGTCTATTGATGGACATTTGGGTCATTTCCACCTTTTGGCTGTTGTGGGTAATGCTGTGTGAATAATTGTGTACAAATATTTTTTTGAGCGCCTGTTTTCAGTTCTTTTGGGTATATTTCAAGGAGTGGAATTGCTGGGTCTTATGGTAATTCTATGTTTAATGTTTTGATGACCTGCCAAACTGTTTTATACAGTGGCTGCACCATTTTACAGAATTTTTAAAAATTAATAGACTATTTTCTCAGGGCAGTTTGAAGTTTACAGAAAAATTGATCGGAAAGCACAGAGAATTCCCACATTCCTCCTCTCATGCACTCAGTTTCTCCTATTATTTACATCTTGCGTGACTGTGATACTTTTGCAGAATGGCTTCTTAGGTTAAATAAGATATTTTTCCCACTTTTTCTCCATGGTAAAAGACTTTAAAATGGAATAGCAGTGATACTGGATGGTACATTCTGTGAACCTTGGTATACAGTGGAGACTAGATGCCTTCTAGCCTTCTCCCTGTTAATGACTCAGATCTCAACAGTGCTTGCATGCACTCATGATGTATCTGCAGAATTCCTCCATCTCAGTGGCTTTTCCAGCACAGGACATGTGCTTGAGTTGAAGGCAACACGGAACTTGGAGATGTAGCAGCCCTAAGTCTAATAAACTCAAGCGAAAGCCAATCAAGGCTTATCTTTCTTGTGGGGATGGAGAAAGCCCCATGTTTTAAAGCGTGCTGTCTCCACCTCACTAAAATGTTGGGAGGACTCAAGAAATGGACACCAAAAGAGAAGAGGGATGACCTCTTGGAATCTGCACTTTTTATAGAAACATAAAAGTGCTTAATACTGGTATAAGTGGTACACCACAACTCTTGGCATTAACATTTTTCTAATATGAATCCTTTAGTGTCATTTATTTAGACATTTCCTCTGCTTCTTAAAGTTCGGGGACCAGAATGATGGTCCAACTAATTCTTCTAAGCTGTGCTCCAGGAAGAACACACTTTTGTGTTCAAATAACCACTTTTCATGTTACAGCCTGTCTTGATCTGTTTGGACTGCTATAATAGAATACCAGAGACTGGGTAACTTATAAAGAAAAGAAATTTATTTCTCACAGTTCTTAAGTCTGGGAAATCTAATATCAAGGTGCCAGCATCTGGGAAGGGCCTTCTACCTGAGTCATCTCAGATGGCAGGAGAGAGGGCTGTGGTGGGGGTGGCAGGTGGAGGGGGGAGAGAGAGAGAAAACTGAACTTCCTTTTTATCATGAACCAACTCTCAACATGACACAAGTCATGGGACACCTCCCATTAGGCCCTGCCTCCCAGCACTGGTGCATTGGGGATGAAGTTTCCAACACAGGCTTTTTGGCAGACACCTTCAAACCACAGCACAGCCTCACTCCTTCAACAAATTAATTCTTGCATATCATGGAACAGCGAAAACAGAAAAGTATATTTAAGTAGCAACTGGTTAGGCTATTTTCTCTTCAAAAGATCCTTCACTAGAACTGAAATCATTTTCTTATTAATTTTTAAATTGTGCTTACTATTTCTGATTTAGTATAATCCCCATGAAAACTCAACGAGTTAGTCATTTTGAAAATATCTTTCATTGTCCTGTTTTAGTTTGTTTAAACCTAACTTTCCAAGCAGGTTGAGTTTTTTTTCAGATAAAGGCAGTAGAAATTTAAGAGGCTGGAACTAGAGAAATTCACCTTTTCTTTTCATTTTACCATTGTCCCCTAAAGTTTTCATTTTCTCCTACCACATAATGTCACAGTTTTAAAATTTCACACATTCTATACAAGGCTAGGATAAACCATTTCTCCTATTTTTTTTTTTTATTTACCTGTTCCACCTGTCATTTTTCTCTCTTTCTTCCCTTCTGATGAACACATACACATACACAGAGGCAAATAATCACTCAGGCATACACACACACATAGTACACATATCACACCTGTTATTCTTCCTTTAGTTTGATAGGAATCTTTTTGTTCTACTTATTCATGACTCTCTTAAAATGTGCGGAACAACCTTTTAGTTACCTTGAAATCCAATGCTATGGATGTTTAACTGAGTGCAGAAGAGAGAAAATTAAAATAATCAATGAATGTAGTTTGCTGCCTGGTCAATGTCATCGGCATTTAATTTACTCATTCCCTCAAGAAATTGGGGTTAGCTTCACTCTCTGCACGACTAGTTAGCCATAATGCGGTTATCTTCATAGCCATTCCTACTGGAAGCTGGGATGCCTTAGCCATAGAAGGATCCTTACCTGTTCACTTCATTTAGAAAAAGAGGAAGTTGGGCCCTTATTGATCATATTTTCTTAGACAACAAATACCTAATTTTGCAAATGCTTCTCTAATTCCCCCAAACCTGGTTCCAAATGATAAGAATGGAAAATGTAGCAGAAGCTGAAGGTATCCCTCTCTGTCCCTAGGGAAGCATCGTGCCCATGCATGCTCACATGACAGATTCCAACCACCAGCTCCTGGGACCCCCTGCAAGAGGGTTTTGCAGGCTGCCAGGGACTCTCTGCCCCTCACACGAGGTGGATGGATGTGCTGGGGCTTAGTATTCTTGGGAGCAGCTTTTAACCAATAACTGATTGCATTGGTGGATAAACACCCTAGTTCCCTCAAGCCTCTGCTGGAGTGACTCTAGACCTCTGCCCTACACTGTCCACATGAGTTGCCCACAGTCATGACTCATTAGATAATTCTCTCTTTATTTGTTTTCCACACTTTCTTGCCTCACACTCCACTCTCCTACCAGGACTCTCTGGGTTCACCTCCTATGCCAACTACTGCCACTCAAACCCTTGTCTCGGCATCTGCAGTATCCAAATAGTGTCCTCGGTCTGAACCTGAAGGACATCTTCAGATTCTAGTAGAAAGACTGGCTTTGACAAAGAGAAAAAATCAGTTCATTGCAATCAGTATGTTAGAGCTGCTGTAATTTCAAAGGGGATTGTGGCAATTATTACAAATAACACCACAATCTACCCGGTGGTACCCAAGTAACAGAAGGATATTTTTTAACATCCTCCTAAGTTGCTAATTTTCAGTTAGAAAATCTAAGGTTCAGATGAACTAGGATTAAAATATCTTTATTTTTATATGATATAGAAACTACTTTTAAATCTGATTTCTTTCTAGGTTTGGGTTGTTTAATGAACATTTAACAAGTACTGGCCGTATACCAGACATGATGCCACCTTCTGAGAACACCAAGAAGACATTCTTCTCCACCTGACCCAAGAGAAAGAAGTGTAGGTTTCAGTCTGACATGCCCATGAAAGGTTATTTTTAATGGGTTCTATGCGAGTCTGCAAATATGACCAAGAGTCCATATGCCTTTTGATCTGTTTTTCAGATCCAGTGAAGGAACTGAACCTATCAAGAAAGCAGCCTTATGTTTGATCTTAGATTTCATTTGACTATACAAAAACACATAATCTTAGATTTTCTTTTACTATAAAGGTCATTATTATGAAAATTGGGAAAATTTGAATGAAGTCTGTATACTACATAGTAATTAATATCCATCTTAATTTTCTGGCTATAATAATTGTGTTTTCATTATGTAAGTGGACTTGAGAATTTGTTTTTAGTAAATAAACACCTACGTATTTAGGGGTAATCATGTCTGCAGCTTACCCTGAAATGGTTCTGGAAAAAATCATTTATATATGATACATGCACAAATCTATCTATACACACACACACACATACACACACACATTTCGCTATCTATATACATATTACCTATATATCTATGATATATAGAGATAGAAATATATTAAACAGAGAGCATGAGAAGGAAAAAGCAAATGTAGTAAACATGAACATTGAAGGAATCCAGGTAAAAGTTACATGGGAACTTAGTATTATTCTTGCAACTTTTCTTGAAGTCAGAAATTACATTAAAGTAATTTTTTTAAAAAGACACAGATCCAGCCAAGACATAGCTCCAGCCTGGTGTGGTGGCTCAGACCTATAATCCTAGCATTCTGGGAGGCTGAGGCAGGAGGACTGCTTGAGGCCAGGAGTTCAAGACCATCGTGAGCAAGAGCAAGACCCCCATCTCTACAAAAAATAGAAAAATTAGCCGGGTGTGGTGGTGCGCACCTGTAGTCCCAGCTACTCGGGAGGCTGAGGGAGGAGACTCACTTGAGCCCAGGAGTTTGAGGTTGCAGTGAGCTATAATGACGCCACTGCACTCTACCCAGGGCAACAAAGCGAAACTCTGTCTCAAAAAAAAAAAAAAAAAAAAAAAAGACAGTTCCTTTCTTAGCTAGTAGTCCTATACGCACCACATATGACCAGTCTGATATTCTGAGTGCTTTCTATAAAATAAACAATCTCTTCTAAGGGTTTAACTCATGACTAAGTTTCTCTAACTAAACAAATAAATAAAACTGCTAATATTTTGGTTGGAAAAAATTCTTTTATCTCAGAGACTCAGAGTCAACTCAACGTTTGGCCTCTTCTCATTAAAATAAATATATATATACATATATATAGAAAGGTAGTTCTACAGCTAGAACTTCCTCCCTGCCCAGTAAGAGTGCTTTATCTTCAGTACACTTCATTTGGATTTTGATATGAACTTGTCTTTATCCGCGCTGAGGGAGATGGTAGGAGGCTCCCTGATCGTTTCTGGACGCCAGGCAATTATGGAGAACTGTGTGCATCCTACAGACTTGGAGTTTAACACTGACTTAGAGCTAGTCCTCTCTAAATGCATTACTTCCATGGGCCGTTTCTGGAGCTTTCCATAACAGAACTCTTCCATTGTTTCACATACCTACAGACTACTGAAAAATGACGACAGGCATTATTAACATTTTAGGTGTTTCTGGTAGTGAAAACAGCATATTTGCCTCCTCGCCTTAGCTGACCCCCATTTCTCAATTCTTACAGGTTGTGACTCTAGACTGGTCATGGAGCGTGTCCTGCCGACTTGCTGCACAGAGCATATGAAACCAGGCACGTGCAGTGCTTGGGTAAGAGTTCTTTCTCTTTCCAGCTGTCACAGGTTATAATTTCTAAAAATGGCCACAATTGCATGGCTGTCGCACGGGCTTTTCCAGAACTTGTCACTTCCCCATCAGGATGTGGAATGAATGTCTCCTCCCCTTGAACCTGGGTGGGACTTTCTGTCTGCCTCAACTAGTAGAGTACAGCCTAAGCAATGCTGTGTGCCTTCTAAAGCTAGGTCATAAAAGGAAACGTGGCTTCCCCCTAACTTCGAATGTTTGCCCCTCAGCCATTGCACTGTAAGGAAGCCCAGGCCACATGCAGAGGAACTGAAGTCCCCCAAGTTCCCAGCTGATTGACACACCAATTCGCCAGCCACAGGAGTGAGCCACATTGGATACAGATCCTCCAGCCCTTAGGCAATCCTCCCAACTAATGCTATGTGGAGTGGAGGCCCGCCTTCTCCATAGAGTCCTATCCAAATTACAGACTCATGCGCAGGATAAATGTTTGTTGCTGTTTTGAGCCATTAAGGTTTGGAGAGGTTTTCTATGCAGAATTGGATAACAAGGACATTATCACAGGATGTGCCAAGAAACCCAAGCCTCGAGATGGTGTTTATCGACATTATTATGTTTTCTCATATTTTAAGACATGGGCAGTGCCTCTGTTGACGCACTCTTTACTATTCAAGTGGATAGTGAGAAGAAAGAAAGGAAGCGATGTATTTTACAGACTTTGTTCTTGTTGCAGCATGTTTCACATGTATTTAGGAATAACATGTAGCCAAGGAGTGATTGAAGCATTGAGTGGCTTCCGTGCACAGCCGAAATCCACTAATAATGAAAAATAGCTAATTATGTCAGTATCTTCAGATACCTGCAGATCCTCTCCACCCTTCTCCACGAGGCACAGAGGGCTGACCTGTATAAGAAGTAACAAAAGGCTCTCTTCTTCCTTCTGGAAGGACAGTGAGTCAGGTGATAAAGATCTGTTGAAGCAAGAAATTTAGGTAGGTGGTAGCATGCTGGTAACTATTCAAAAACTGGCTCTCCAGGAAAAAAAACAAATGGGTGCCTATATATACACATAGGTTTGTTAAAAATTTTACTGATATAAAATATGTGTTGCACACCATTTAAAAGTAATAATAAAATATACAATATTTCTTCAGCATAAATTCCATAGAGTTAACTGATTCTCAAATAATGCTTTCACTGATTTTCTCCCTAGCTCTTGTATCCACAGTCAACCTATGGTTACAATTGATAAGTGAGTGTAGTTGGGACATGATTATTGGTTAATATTTTTGTTTGCTGTAATGAGTAAAATTAAAGTACAAATACAAAAATATAGTAATTTTACTTATTCCTCGATGATATGAGCTGCTTTTTTTTTTTTTCACTGAATCATATAATAGCTTTCAAATACTGGAAGAATATGCCCTCAGTTTTTTATAGTAGTCACAACAGCTATAGACATGAAACATTTTTAAGTTTAATCTGCATTAACAGTTCTTCCATCATTTTCTTAAGTCTAAACAATCAGCAAAACAATAAAGCCCTGACTACGGTGTTTGCCAATGTCTGTGGTATAAATACCACCCCCACGGACCATCTCAGGCTACCAACGTGACATCACTGAACGTGGCACTGGGAAATGATCCGCAGTAGTACACCATTACAGGGCATTGCCACCGTGTATAATACAGATACAATAGACGTCAATAGCCTCAAGAGCACAGGTAATAGTAAAATGTTGTAAAATAATTAGGAAGTAAAGAGTTTCGGGGACATTATCTTTGTTGTTAATAGTATAATTTATTTAATTGACATTTACTTTCTTTTATAATGGCTGTGCTTAACAACTAGTTGGATATTCCTGAAAATTTACCAACTGGCTTTCGTAAACTGGTATGAGCCTGCTCGCTCCAGCTCACCCAGGAGATAGGCAATGGCATAGTGATGATCTGCAATGGGAACAAGCAGTGATTCCCAACCCTGGCTGCACATTAGAGTCACCTGGGTGGCTCTTAAAATTCCAGTGCCAGGGCCCCACCCCAGAACAATTAAATCAGAATCTCTGGGAGCAGGCCTTGGGCACCATTATCTTTTTATGTTCTGCCAAATGATTCCAATGTGCAGCTAAGGTTGAGAACTGCCAGGAGAGAGGAAGAGGCTGACTAGCCTGCTCCTGGAGACATGAGAGCCACCCAGGCTGGGAGCTCAGAGTGACTCAATGGAGCCCAGAGGGGGCTGGAGGAATGTCTGGAGCAGGAACTCAGTTGTAGGTCAGGCCACCTGGAAGGGACAATCAGCCCTGAAAGAGTCCAGTGCTCTGTCCCTTGCCCACAGCAGGGAGCTCTGTGCAGGTGAGCCCCTGTCCCTCCCCTGGCTGTTTCCTTCTCAGACAGGTGGAGGCCAACCCTGGCTGGCCCCTCTCCTCACCTTGAATTGTCCTGCAGAAGTGTCTCCCCCATGTGCCCTGGAGACTTTGCTGAGCTCCATCAGGACTGCTCCCAAATGGCTCAGGACATTCACAAGCCACTCAAAAGAGAGAAGGTGGCAGTGTGGGAAGTGCTATAGACAGAGCGGTTGTGTCCCCCCAAAATGCATCGGTTGAAATCTTAATCCCCTCAGTGATAATACCAGGATGAAGGGCCTTTGGGGATGATTAGGCCACGAGGGTGGAGATTTCATTGTTGGGACTAGTGCCCTCAAGAAGAGACCCCGGAGAGCTCCTTCCACCGTGTGAGGACACACAAAGAGGCGCTGTGCATGAACACGCAGTGGGCCCTTGTCCGACAGCGCATCTCTCAGTGCCTTGGCTATGGACTCTGCAGCCTCCAGAACTGTGAGACACACATTTCTGTTGTTTGAAAGCCATCCGGTGTGTAGTATTCCGGGATAGCAACTGAACGGACTAAGACTGTGACTTCACAGTGTTCACACCTGATTTGCAATGCCCAGTACACCAAGTGCCTAGATCTTAGAATCCTCACTGGCCCAGGAGCTGCACGTGTTACTCACCCTCACTGATGGTGAGGCAGCAGGCTCAGACTCACGTGCTCAAAGTCACACAGCGAGAAAAAGGCAGAGCTGGGCACTGGCCGCTGGCAGTATCACAGAGGGGCGCATACCTGTGCCACCTGCCTTGTCGCTCAGAAGCCTCCACCTAACCTGCATTTTTGTCCGAAACCCTCAGCACATTTATCAGGAAATAGTGATCCTCATCCTTCCATCTGCTTTTGGTGATAACAAGCGTCTGTGGTTAAGGGAAAGAAGGCATTATCCCCGGGACCATTAACAATCAACTATATTAAGACACTCTTTAGCAAAGACTATTCCCCATCCTGCTTGATCTCGTGGGCCAGCCTGCATGTGTGACTTGCTTTGGCAGACAGCACAGCGCAGGCTTTGGAATTAGATGGGCCTGGGTTCGAATCCTAATGCTACTCACAAGTCACTGAACTTCTCTGAAACTCCATTAGTCTTCATTCTTCTTGTCCATTACTCTACAAGAGGGGATAACAATAATTATCTCGTGTGATTGCTTTAAATTCCCAGAGGATTTATTAAAAGTGGCATTGCTTTACCCGTAGTAGGTTCTTGAAGGTGCTTGTTTTTATTTACATGGTGTCCTACCTTTTAGATATTCTTGTTTATATAAATAAAAGATCCCAATTTGCTGAAAACATATGGGTGTATTTGGAGGCTTTTGTTAAATGAGAAAATATTCAAAAAGCAGGACAGCTGCTGGCAGGAATGTAAAATGGTGCAGCCACTTTGGAAAACAGTTTGAAAAAAATTTTTAAAGTTAAATATAAATTACCATACAAGTCAGCAATGTCACACCTATGTATATATCCTAAAGAACTGAAAATCCACATCCACACAAAGACTTATATGTGAATGTTCACAGCAGCATTAGCCATAGTAGGCAAAAAGTAGGAACAATACAAATATCCACCCACTGGCAAATGGATAATCGAAGTGTACACAGTAGAATACCATTTTGCAATAAAAAGGAACAAAGTACTGACATACGAGAGATGGCATGGATGATCCTCAAAAACACTGTATGAAGTGAAAGAAGCTAGATACAAAATATCTCATATTGTATGATTCCACGTATATGAAATATACAGAAAAGCAAATCTTTAGAGACAGAAAGTAGATTTCTGGTTGCCTGGAGTTGGAAAAAGCAGCATGAAGTGACTGCCAAAGGGAATGAGAGATCTTTTTGGGGATTGATGCACAGGTTCAAAAATTGAATTATGGATAATTGCACATCCCTATAAATTTACTAAAAATCATTGAACTGTCCATTTAAACAGGCAAATTTTATGGCATGCAAATGACACCTTAATAGAGCTGTGAAAAATTAAAAGGAAAAGCCAGACATCAGTTTACTCAAAAAGAATTCCATTTTTAACCACCTGGTCAGATAAGGCAAGGCCCTGCCATTCCTCCATCCTCATTCTGAGAAGAGACATCTACCATTTTAACCTGCTTTATGATAGAAACCAGGGTAAATAATAACAACAATCTCTGTCGTGTATGGGCACTCCAAGTGTATCACACCCCACAATAAGGATCTGGTAGGATTTGTCCCACATAATCCTCACGTCTAATCTGCAAAACCATAGATGATATTATCTTCCACAAACTTACAGATGAGAACTTGAGGCTCTTACGAGTCAAAAAAAAGATGTCCAAAACTGCCCAGCACGCAAGTAGCAAAGCCAGGCTTCCAGTCTAGCAAGAGTTAAACAATCCTTTCATTCTCTCTCTTAAGGAAACCTTCTGGGTACCCATTCTGGATATATTTGTTGCCTCTTCTGATCTAAAATGAAAACTTGTACATCAACTCACAACAAATCGGTAAACAGGAAAGAAATACAAGCACACTCACTTAATTGACAGAATTTAATCTATGTTATAAAAGTGAACATATATAATCCCTCTTACTGATTCAAGAGACAACCAAAAAGCTCCTTGTAGGTTGAATCTTTGTGAGTTGTAAAAAAAAATCCATTTATGTATCTTTGACATTCTAATATAAAAAGATAAGATTATGATTCTTGAGAATTATATAGATGATAAACACAGAATAGCCAAAAGACAGGGAAAATGCAATAAATAAAATACCACATTGCAAAAAGCCAGAACAATCAGCATGTCTACCAATATATAAATAAATTATAGTATATCCATAATGTCAAATATAGTGTAGCCCTAAAAAATCATGTTGCACAAAATACTTAATGACATAAAAGTTTAAGATATAATTTAAAGAGAAAAGCAGGATTTAAAACTCCATAAAGAATGTAGCACCAAATTTATAAAAAATAATTATAGTATACGCACATGTGTACACACACGTATAGACTCAAATAAATATATGTCTATATATTATATGCATATGTGTGTGTGTGTGTGTGTGTGTGTGACTAGAGAAAAAACGCAACAAAGAGTAATACTAACAGTGATGGGATAACACGATTTTTATTTTCTTCCTTACGCTTTTCTATGTTTTGCTCTTAAAATCAGAAAAAAACTATATACATAACTGTGTTTAAAGGAAAACGTGGTCATTAGAAAAATGAACTTTATTTTTACAGAAACACTTGCTCTAAATAAACTCTTACCTAACCACGATATTGATGTGTGTATGTGTGACATTTTACATGGAGAATTGAGGTCCAGCTTCTCAAATGAAGCTCTTTTCTTTGTTCCACTGGAAACCAATTTGTGAGGCACTCCCTGGACGCAGTCTGTCCTTCCCCGACTGTATCCTGGCCGCTAGCCCCGACAACTCTGTTCCAATGAAATGGGGACCTTTTTTGTGTCTACTCTCTGACAGCTTTGAAAATTATTTAGCTTCTATCATGATGGATACTCTGCCTAGAATGACGGATGGGCAGCCTCTGAAAATGGACGACATGAAATTTGAAAAATGATACGAGTGCTGGTGGACAGATTTTTTTTTTTTTTTAAGAAAAGTTGACATAAGTTTGAAATATAGCGTGGAGGTCTGGCCTATCATTTTTCTCCCTCCAAAGAAATCAGTAGCTGTCCTTTATCCATATGCTCTTCAGGGAAGAAAACCTAGATTCAGGTTAAAATGAATTCTTTCCCCCTTCTTAAAAAATACACGGGGTAAGCCGTAGGAGTGAATTTGCCCACTCCCTCACCCCACCGTCTACTGAGCAGCTATTACACGGAGGGCATCGGCGAGAGGCCGGGGATATAAAGATGAATTGGACACAGGCCCTGCCTCAGGGATCCCACAGCCCAGAGGAAAGGCAGACAAGTACACAGATGATTATAATCCAATGCAATTTGACCAAGGGTAGAAGTGTCTAGAGGGTGTGGGGGCCCCGGGAGGAACGGGATGATAGTCTTGCACAGGGAGGAAGGGTGTCAGAAGAGTCTTCTCCTGAGAAGGTGATGTCTGAAATGCGTCCCTTTCAATGCTCAAATATTTTTCTATTGTCTTGGCTAAATCTTGATGAATCATGAATCATTCACTTATCCACTGGAGGCAACCCTTTTCTTGTGGACCATTTTACTTTCCCACATAATTCCAGACCTCCTCTCGGCCAAGGGTTGGCATGTGCTCAGGGACTTCCACTGCCTTTAGCAGATTAACTTTCAAATGTTTCACCCACCTCAGCAAAGCAAGGATTTATCCCCAAAGGTGAGCTAGTTTCTCTCCTCTTTCCCTTCAACCTGATGTCATCAAGGTATTTGTTTTCCTTGTTGGGAGGCACAGGTGTGTTGCTCATGTTACCCCAGGTGCTGGGACTTATGGTGAGAGGACCAAGGGAAGTAAGGGAAACAGGAGTTGCCTCACACCCAGCCCCAGGGCGAGGAAATGTCAGCCAACAGGAGCCCTGGGGACTCTGCAGTGGTTCTGGGACTTGTGTCCCTTGAAGCTGACATCCTCTGTTCTCTCCCCTGTGCTTCATGATAACTCAGTTACTCTTAGCCCACACCTTCCACCCTTCTGGAAGCCACTTTTGGGCTCCTGTGGAATCACAGCTCCTGCTCACTCTGTACCTGTATATTAGTCTAATTCAAGTTCAAAGTATCTTCTCTCTAGGCTTTACAGCTGAAAGATCTCTGAGTAGAAAAACATGCAAAAACAATACATCACAATCTTTCCATATTTATTTTTAAAGTATTTTTATTTTTAAAAGAATATGTAAATGTCAGAAGATGAAGGTTTTGAAATTCTAACATCCTACCAGCCAAAAAACAGCAGAAGTCTTCCTAGAAAGGTTACTACCTTGAAGAAAATACTTTGACTCGAGGGTGTGAGCAGACCTAGCGGATCAAACAAAAGAGCTGAACTCGACGTCTTAGAAAGAAACAGGGAAGAGAAGGAGGCGGCTGGGTAAAAAGGAAGTAAGGGATGGGACGGCTGAACAAAAGGTCAAGTCTGGCTGAAAGAGGGAGAACAAAAATGCATTATTTCTGACATTGTTTAGCATTGATATAAGCCTCCTCTCTCTCCAAACCTTCGGACAAGTCTGATACATGCATAAATGCTTTCTATGACTATGAGATTTATGGAAATTTAAGGAAGGCATTGAGAATTTTATAACTTGGTCAATATAGCACAAAACAGAAACAGTATATATGATGCAGAAAGACCATTTTTAAAGAAAATGTACTAATCAGCAGAAACATGAACTTGGAACCATCCTCTCAGGAATGCACAGAAATACTGGGGAGAACATTAGACTTTTCTGCTAGCATGGAATGGGTATCTAGTCAGTCTCATTTAGATTCCAAGGGGCAGGGACAGCCTGTCCCCAGCTCACCTGTGTGATAAATAGAGACAAAAATAAACAGAAAATTATTTACTACGATTATCTCTAGGTGGAAGAAACACACACGATTTTTGTTTTCTTTTCATTTTGCTTATCTCCACATTCTGTTTTTCCCAATAAATATGGATTGCTTTTATCATAAGAATTTTAAATGAAAAGTTAAAGATTTTAAGAAATGCACATTGTCCCAATGCTAAAAATCCTCAGTTCAGGTGGTTTACAGCTGGCGTTCGTTTTGTCCACTCTTGTGTCTGGCCATTGTGCTTGTTAAATATTTTTAATATCACCAGGGGTAATATTAAAGTATGATATCATGGAAATCTGGCCACAAGCTTCCTTCTCAGTCTATATTTCACCACTCCTTCCCAATGCCCCCCATACTGTGAGAATGGCAAGAGGGTAGGATGATTTGTGCCCCCAGAAAGCCTTATTCTCCCATCTCTACTCCTGGAATGCCTTGACTCCCACACCTGCAACTAGGGAGCTCCTGGTCACTCATCAACCTTCAGTTCAAACCTTGCCTCCTTTGGCACCTTCCCTAATGGTCCTCCCTCCACCCTCAGCAGAAATGTTCAACCAACCAACCACAAAGTACACACTGAGCATTGACAATTTGTCCTAGATACTGGGCACCTGGTATTGGCAAGACTGTACCAATCTGTGATCGTAAGGAACCAGCCATGCTCTGGGACACCCCACCTCCCCCAACAACAACATTTGGCTCAAAACTCTATCACAGCAGTTCTCAACCAGGTGGTAATTTTACTCCCAGAGGACATTTGGCAATGTCGGGGACATCTCTGGCTTTTAGGACTGGGGAGTGCTACTGGCATCTAGTGAGCAGAGGCCAAAGATGCTGCTAAACTTCCCACAATGCACAGGACAGCCCCCCACACAAAAAGAATTATCCCACCCCAAATGTTGACAGTGCCGAGACTGAGAAACCTGCTCTGTTATAATGGACACAGTGTAGCTCGTGCTTGCGTCTGCTCCGCCAGGCTCACCTCTTACCCCATCCCTCCTCAGCACAGCACAGGCCTCGATACTCACTTGCACAGGAGAATCATTAAACACGATTAAATAAAGAGACGCCTGCTGCCCTCACTGGAGGGTGCCACACAGAGTTGCCCACAAAGCAGCAGCTCAACTGCAGATCGACTCCTGGATTCCAAGCACCGCCCTTGTGACTTTTGAATTCGCTGAAAGCACTGTTTCTTACCCTGACCATCTTGCTACGAGAACTGTCTCTACTCTGGTGGAAGTCACATAGGCCTCCCGTTGAACCTGTTTTGGGCTACCTGAGAGTACCTCCATCCACCTCCTTGAGGTCCCTCCCACTACCGCAAAGTGAATTTCACCATCTCTACAGAAACTACAAGTCCAAATATTCTCAACTATACCCTCTAAATTTCGTGAATATTCCTCTAGCTGTTATTGTGTAATGCTGTGTAACCAGCAAATAGAAAATTCAGCTTATTTCTATAGATTAAATGATTATGGAAGAGAAGCAGGAAGCTACTGAAAAAGAAAAAACAATTTAAATGCAGTGAAAAAATGGTATAAAAAGAGAAAAAAAAACAACAACAACAAGCAAAGGAAGATGCTAACACAGAGGAACAACAGACTCCTAAGGCCATGATCTCATCGGTGTGTGATCTTCAGGATTACAAGGGTCTCAGTATTAAATGTATGTCACTATAGCACTGATACTTCGTGGAGGACCTAGCATGTAATAAATGCTCAGACACAACTTATTATGGCTGTTGTTCTTACCATCACCTAAAAAAAGTCAAAGAATTTGTTCTCGATTTTTTTTTTCATGGCCACAAATAGAGAATCTTCATCTTGAGATGATGGAGAAAGTTTTAAAATCCTCCTGGTGGTTCTTAGCCAAAGCCAACAGGGCCCCTCAAAGGTGATGTTCAGAGCTGAGGGAGGGATGCTTTTATTATTTGTCACTGTGACCTGAGAGGCATCGATAGGCATGGAATGCTAGGGGTCTAGGGACCTGGATGGGACAAAATGAAGACCTGGCCTGCTCCTTGCACCAGTGTTGCTCTCCAACAAGAGAAACCCAGAGCCAAACGGCCCTTGGAATCCACTGAAATTTTCCATATGCTTTCTGAGTTGCAGCGTCCTCAACAGTGTCAAATCAAATGTTAGCTGTTGAGTGTACCAGGCCTCTGTGGGGGTGGCAATGTTGTTAGCTAGCAGTGCCAGCATAAAAAAGAAATTTGCAAGAAGAGAAAGGAGGATTGGAAGTGGGTACATACAATTAAAAATAGCCTCACATTTTTATAGGACCCTGATTTGATTTCTCCCTTGTAGTACAGCGCACACTATAAATTAGGATTGCAAGGGCTGGCCCAAGGTTGGAGGCATGCCTACTTTCCCAGTACATTTTCGACTTGCTATAGTACCATTTAGAAATAAAAGCAACAGGATTTATCTCTCATTGCATTTTGTAAAGACAAAAAATAGTTCCCGGCATGAAGAGGCAAAGGGATGCCAAATTTCCGTCTCTAATGAAATTTTGTTCCTTGCTAAAATTCACTGAAAATGGCCATTTATAGTGCAAACTATAATTTACATTTCACTATGGATGTGACAGAGGAAACCTAGAAAGATTTTTGGAAAAGACAGTAGATGAGAGGGAAAAAAAGAGAGAGAGAGAAAAAAACACACTGATTCCATTTTTCCTGCTGGTTCCTATTTTTCTTCTCTTTTTCTTTTTTTTCAATCAAGATGCTCACATATCTATTTTAATGAATTGACTGGGGCATAGAAACTGTGTCTTAATTTGTCTTATGACACATTCCCCCTTTAAATAGCCCCTCCATCCCCAACCCAAAGCAAGGCACTGTCTGAATCTCACGAGCCAAGGTTTTGTGAGGGTTGCTATAATTCAGTCAACCACTGGGTATCAAATTAACATTCGTGCAGTTCCAACAATGTGAATGCTCATGCTCTAACGAACATATTTAACAGAAAGAGATGACACATGCCTTCTTCCCTTCCAGCTCTCGCAATCCAGTTTAGGAATGGCGACGTAGTCTGCAAGCCCGTGTGCATCCACTCAACAAGCATTGTGCTGCGCCCTGTGCCAAATGCTAGGAATACGGCTGTGGACCTGACCGCAAGGAGCTTGCAGTCTAGGTGGAGAGACAGATCTTCAATAAGCAAACAAATCACTCCCCAGTATACACAGTCAGAGCTAGGAAGGAAGGCCCTGCATTAGGAGAGAATTACAGGAGTGGTAGAGGTAGATGCATTAGCCCGAGGCCAGGACAGTGAAGAGCAGATTTGCTGAATGAAGACAGCTGTAGGCAAAGAGTCAGGGGCTGGGAATTATAGGCAGAGAGAAATGGTGTGGATTTTCTAAGTTAGAAAAGAATTCACCTCTTTAAGGGGAGGCCAGTAAGGTGGGGACAAAGGCATGACAGAAGGTCCTAAGGGAGGCAGGAGTCAGAGAGAGAACCAAAGGAAGCCAAGGACAGGGATGAGCAGGTCCAGCAATGACAGTCCCCACCGCTGCTCCTGCATGGAGCCAGAAGAGAGGTGGTTGGGAGTGTTTGCTGAGACTGGTCTCCCACGGAGCAGGAGAGAGATGACAGCAGCTTGCAGCACCCACCTCTGGAAGGTGAGACAGAGAAGTGCCATGGGTGTGAGAGGCCTCTTGCAGGTGGCAAAGGCCGGACTTACTAGTTGGGAGGAGGAGGAATACAAGGTGACTCTGGGGCTTCTGGCTTGAGGACGTGCTAGCAAGGCCAAGACACTGAAGGGCAAGGTCAGGAATGAGCTGGGTGAATCGGGAAGGAAATGGCTTTGCAAGTCATTTGTGAACTCGAGTGTGCGGCGAGGTGAGAAAATTCACACCCTGCAGCAGGGGCTCCCTCAGGGTGTGTTGGAGACACCTGTGAGCTGGAAGAGGATGAGAACAGGAAAGGTCTGAGGGTGACAAGAGCTGTCAGTCATGAAAACTGTTTACCAAATGCTAAACCCGTATTTCAATCAAGTCAACCCCTTATGTGCACACAGGGCGAGTTGCAGCTCCTAAACACATCATGGTTAAGAGCACGGGAACCAGAGTGAGAGTGTGGACTGTACTGGAGTTCTGCTTACTGGCTGTGCCTCAGTTTCCTCATCTGTACAATGGGGGCAATCACAGTTTTAGCCACCTAGGGAGGTAATGAGGATTCTATGTCATAACGTACGAAACGGGCTTCACCCAGTGATTGGTGCACAGAAAGAGTTCAGCAAACCTTCGTGACTTGTGTTTTCATGATTATTATTTTTACAAATGCTGCACCTTTCAAATGGCCAAATCTGTTTTTCGATGGTTGGTACCTGTCAGGGCTTATTCTGAAGAACCTTGAGTATCAGGGACTCACTAATGTTTTATGATATTTTACCTCACTTTATGGTAGTCATTTATGACAAGACCAGGATGACATAAACTGCCATAAAGCAAAGCGGTGCAATCACACAAATGACCATAAATCAGGGGGCGCAACCGAAAAGGGTCATAAAGAGAAGGAAATTGAGGGAAACAGGAGAGAGGCGGGGAGGGAAGTTGGGAGCTGGCAGCACAAACTTTGAGAGTGGAATTTCAATTGAGAACAAACTCAAAAAAAAAATGAGATGGATGTCTTCGAGGGTTGTTTAAATTTCACATACACATTTGCAGACAAATATGGTGTACTTTCATGGTTTCAAAGAGAAATACAGTATTTCATGCCCTACTCTGGTATGTATTTTTTATTGGAAATGCTATTTCTAACCCTATCAGTATCTTTGGGATCCATATTGGACTTTAGAGATTTTTAGAATTCACAAGACTAGGAAATATTTTTGCAGTTCAGGAGCTACTGATGTCCCTGGATCCTCTTGGCACCCCACTGGCTGAAAGGCATTTTTTAATAAGCAGAACTTTTTTCCTTTCCCCTTCTTTTCTTTCTTTAATATTTCTTTTATATTATTTTTTCCTGGAGCTTACCATAATGAATAGAGACTCAGAGAATATACAGATTTCAGTGTGCTTGGAATAATTCTGCTCAGGTAGATGCAGATGAGAGAAGGTATGGATGGGAAGAACAGGTAACAATGTTTTCAAGACCCTTGTTGAGTAGACTTTGCCAAGCTTTGAAATGAAATTCCAAAAGCAAACTAGGACAATTGATTTGGACCTATTTCTGCCTGTAACTTTCCTCACTGCTTTAAGATAATTCCAGTTTTGAACAGAAACTAGATGGGGAAAAGACACAAACATCTAAAACTGTACCCTCCATTTTTCTTACAAAGAAAATATTTGTGCCTAAATATCACTCTCACCCCAAGTGTTATATTTGAAAGTATGTGCAATGAATGCAGTTCAAGTGATTTTAAAAAATGAATCCTCTTTCAGATGTGTTAAGGATCTGCCTAGTTAAAAGAACGATTCCATTTTTAAGTCCCCGAAGTGAACAAGCTTTCTGTAACATAAACAGTCTACTTCCAAACAGGTACATTTTATTCAAGTTAGAATTTATGTATTTGGAGTTTTCCCAAAGCAGAAGCCATGTGTTTTTCAAACTACATTGACCTTGTGGAGTGTGATCTGCCCCATGTTCCTGTGTAGACTTAACGCAATGCAGGTTTTTCCCGGGAACCACACTCGTACCAGCTTAGAGGCTGGCAGCACAAGGCCACGCCTTTGTGTGGGGATGTCTAGGCCATGGACTTTGGGGCCTCCCTCAGTAATGTCTGGAAACCCCCAGAAAGCTGAGGCCACTCTGCCCTCAGCTTCTCACTTCTACATTTTCAGATTCTCCTTTAAATAAAAAGTTTTGGGGTTCCTTTTTTTTCAATTTTGTTTGTGTCAACTTCAGGTACCGCCTCTTAAATTCTCAATACTAATTTTCCCATAGAACTTCCTGGTATTAAGGCTCTTGTTTTTTAGTTGCTTGTTTTATTTGATTTTTGCATAAATCTTGACAATTTAATTACCCATTATGGTCTCCCTCATATTGGCTAAAGAAGACACCTTTTGACTCAGACATAGCAGTACATCTTAAGGAAATATTTGGGCAACTATGAAAGTTGATTTATACTTATAATGAAAAAAATGGAAACTCCCTAAGTGACTACTGAAAAAGAATTTTAATTGAATTATGGTAAATCCATTCAATAGAAGTTGGAGTTTAAAAGGATATGAAAGAGTGACATGTATTGAAATTTGTGTGGAAAATATATACTCACATATATGTACCTGAAAAATCTGGAAGGATATATGTCAAACCGTAATCAATGGTAATTTCTGAAGGGTGGGAACTTCTGAAGACATTTTCATTTTCTACTTCTTACATTTCTTTATTTAGTGAACTCATACAATGAGCATATATCATATGGGCATTATGGTTTTAAAAGATACTTTATTTGGAGAAACATGTTGAGTAAATTCCCATTATTTTTGCACACACACAGGTATATGCCATTAATGATGGTTATCTCTGAGGAGTGAGAACATGAAGGGTTATTATTTTCTTCTTCATGATTTTTCCTGTTTTTCAAATTTCCTATAAATGAACATTTATTATTTTTGTAACATGGGAAATTTAATTGTTTTGGAAATGTCCTTAAAATGAAATAAAATAAAATGCAAGAAAGAAAGGCCAACTTTCCTACTTAAGTCTTTCCCTTCTTAAAAACTAGGGGCCAGAATCTCACAATGTCTGTTTTGCACAACATGCACAGCAATCTAATCGACTGTGACGAAAAGAGAAAGAGGAGCATGAGTCTGTATGACGCATTTGGAGTTGGAGATGAACAGTCCCCCTGATTGTAGACACATTTGGGAGTGCCTCCCAGGCCCCCTTCCCTGCAAACATCCCCCCACCCTCCGTCTCTGGCAGCCATGTTTGTGGCGTGCAACTCATTTCTACAGCTGTAGCATGCTGCACCAACAGTGGGCACCTAGCACAGGCGGGAGAGACCCATTGACACAACAGCAGCCAATCAGATTCTCTCTTGAGACTGTCATCCAAGAGCCAGGTGGCACTGAGCTCAAGAACTACCAGATCACATCCAGTCAAGGCTGGAGTGGCCATTCTCTGCCAAGTATACACTTGACAGAAGAATAAAAAAAAAAAGAAAAGAAAAGAAAAGAAAAATGCTGGTCTTCAGAGAGAAGCAAAATACTAGAGCAGACAAAAAGGAAAAAATAAGCCCTAAAAAAATATGGTCTCAGAGAAGATAAAACTGTGGTTCCATACCTAACAGAATAGCAGTTTCTAGCCCCAGTGTCCATGAGGAATTACCATTTCTATAAATTGTGGCTTCCTTGAGCATTTCAATAAAACACCTTTCACTTGCATGGGTTTTTGGAGAGCTTCTGTGCCTGGCAATTCCCACTAAAATGCCAGTTCCACAGTGTCTTGTCAATCTTGGACATTGTATCCTCAGCTCCTAGAACACAGTACAAGTAATCAATATGTACTGATTGTACTCAATATGTATTTATTGAATGAACTGATGAATCTAGGGACTTGATGAAAATAATCCTGAAGCTCCAAAATGGGTCAGAGCCCTGAGCAAAAAGAGACAGAGTAGTTTCATTTTTTAAAAATCCACCAGATGACATGACAGGAATGGCCGGGACTTCTCCTACTAGGGTGTGAGCAATTGGGATATAAAACATTCTTGAGAAACTTAAATAGACTTTAAAATCTTCATGCTCGACATCACTTATACCCACATAACTTCCTTGCACAGGCATTTGGGTAGCTGATGATGAGACATTTGAATGAGTTCGCTCTGCCCAGTGTAGAAAGTCAAAGAGAGCCCTTGAATTGAGTGTGTGCTATAGAACATATGAGCAGTCCTAAAGCCCATGTACATGCAACAAAACTGAGAGCTACTCTTTTTTCGATGAAGTGGGCTACATTACCCAAGAAGCAGAGCCACAAATGATTTCTAGAAGGAGCAGGAAAATAGAATATGCTCAAAGAGTACAGCAATTTAACTCACTCCAACAGATAAAACGTCATCTTTAAAAAAAAAAAATCTGACTTATCTTTCTTCTTATATCCCGGTAGGTATGTTTGAGATAATCCAATTTTATGTTGAACAACCATAATCGAGAGGAAACGTAAAGATATGATTCTGAGGCAGAACTCTATGGATTGCCTTAACAGGCAAAAATGACAGAAATAAAGTATCAATAGTGGCATGCAACCTAGAGATGGCTTTACATCTGTTTTGCATAATGTTCTTTTGGTCCTTTCTTCTCTGTCCATGAAGCTTTTTGCTTGTTTGTTTTTTGG
>RJWJ010002592.1:0-98366 GCA_004363605.1 Indri indri | reverse complement strand
GGGGTCTCGCTCTTGCTCAGGCTGGTTTCGAACTCCTGAGCTCAAACAATCCACCCGCCTCGGCCTCCCAGAGTGCTAGGATTACAGGCGTGAGCCACCGCACCTGGCCCAATTCATTTCTTTTTATTGCTGAGTAGTACTCCATAGTATATCTATACCACATTTTGTTAATCCAGTCGTGAATTGATGGACACTTAGGTTGTTTCCACATCTTTGCAATTGTGAATTGTGCTGCAATAAATATTCAAGTGCAGATGCCTTTTTGATAAAATGACTTCTTTTCCTTTGGGTAAATAACCTAGTAGTGGGATTGCTGGATCAAATGGTAAGTCTATTTTTAGTTCTTTGAGGAATCTCAGTACTGTTTTCCATACAGGTTGTACTAATTTACAGTCCCACCAAGAGTATATAAGCATCCTTTTCTCTCTGCATCCATGCCAGTATCTACTGTTTTGGACTTTTTAATAAAAGCCACCCTAATTGGGGTAAGGTGATATCTCATTGTGGTTTTAATTTGCATTTCCCGTAGCTGTGCGGAAGCTTTTTAACTTAATTAAGTCCCATTCATTTATTTTAGTTGTTGCTGTGATTGCCATTCGGGTCTTCATAAATTCTTTACCTAGATTGATATCTAGAAGAGTTTTTCCAATATTTTCTTCTAGCATTCTTATGGTTTCATGTCTCCTATTTAAGTCTTTTATCCATCTTGAATTAATTTTTGTGAGTGGTGAGAGATGTGGATCCTGTTTCATTCTTCTGCGTGTGGCTATCCAATTCTCCCAGCACCATTTATTGAATGGGGCTTCTTTTCCCCAGTGTATTGTTGTTTGCTTTGTCAAAGATCAGTTCACTGTATGTGGATGGTTTTATATCTGGGTTCTCTGTTCTGTTCCATTGGTCTATGTCTCTATTTTTGTGCCGGTACCATGCTGTTCTGGTTACTATAGTAGTTTAGTTCGAAGTCTATAATAGATTCCTCCAGATTTTTTGTTGTTGTTCTTTTTTTTTTTTTTAGAGACAGTCTCACTCTCTCACACCTACTGGAGTGCAGTGGCATCATCATAACTCACTCCAACCTCAGACTTCTGGGCTCAGGCGATCCTCCTGCGTCAGCCTCTCAAGTAGCTGGGACTAGAGGGGTGCGCCACCATGCCCGGCTAATATTTTCTATTTTTAGTGGATAA
Source organism: Indri indri (assembly GCA_004363605.1). Taxonomy (NCBI): domain Eukaryota; kingdom Metazoa; phylum Chordata; class Mammalia; order Primates; family Indriidae; genus Indri; species Indri indri. The sequence goes on along the minus strand of RJWJ010002592.1, from coordinate 97,182 downwards.
TGGGTCTCACTCTTGCTTAGGCTGGTATCAAACTCCTGACCTCAAGTGATCCTTCCACCTCAGCCTTTCAGAGCAGTAGGATTACAGGCGTGAGCCACCGTGCCCGGCTTGTTTTGACTGTCTTTGAAAGGACTTTGAGAAAATAATAAATGCTGTTACTGGATAAAACCAGTTAATCGCTCTGATCCAAAACCCCCAGCATTGGCACTAAAGGAAGTTTTAGGGAGAACAGATGTGACTGTGAGATAACTGTTGAATATGTAAAATTATCCAAATCACAAGGCTACCACAGGAAATCTTAGGGGCATTTCAGTAATGGGTGAATGGGATAGCTATATATTTATTAGCTGGAATGAGAGATTAGGCCAGCTGCAAAATGGACAGAAAACAGTGTTTCTCCCAAGGATACAGCTATGAAGTGTCATAACAACTCCCTTTATCATTATGTCTGTCATCTTCACTGAGAAACCCTGCTGTCTAAAGTCGTGAACTCTTAGAAGCTTTGGAATTTGAGATCATATCAGTAAGAAGGAAACATCCCACTTTTGCTACGTGATTTAAGACACTTTGACACACAGAAGCAGCTTCAATTTCCAACTCAGGTGCAGAATATCCAATAAGGGAAGTCTGAACTAACATGCACATCTCTGTTCCCTTTGTTGTTTCCAAGGACGTAGGGCCCAGGCCCACATCACAGTTCTGATGCTGACCTTTTGTGGAGACTCACCACCCTTCCCCCCAGAACCCAGGACCTCTAATACCTCTGTTGTTTCTTTTCTGCGGCGGCGAAGCACCTGTGGTGTCCTGGAGTGCAGCATGTCAGTAACTTGACCTTGTCAGACCACATGTTTGCCCCCGGTAGTCTTAGGCAGATTGGACTGGGTAGTAGCTTCACCTTGTAGGTATTCAGTTCCTTATGTGTTTTGGTGAAAACATTTTTAATTTATTCTACAAAATTTGCTGAGCTTCCTGAAATTATGATGATCTCTTACCAGATCTGGAAAATTCTCAGCCATTATCTCATCCGTTGCCTTTGCCCTGGTCTTTCCTTTCTTTCTGACTGTCCGGTGAGGAGTATGTAGGGCTTCACTCTGTTTTCCATGTTGTTTAACCTCCCTCCTTACTTTCTAATGATTTCCTCTCTCTCTGTTGCCATCTGGATAATGTCTGACTTATTTTGTTTATCCATTCTCTCTTCTGTTGTGATTTGCTGATTTTCTTTTCTTTCCTACAAAGCCTCTTATTTTACTTTTATTCCCATAGCCTACTCCCTACTCCCCCCATAAGTAGCATATTTTTTTTTAATATGTATCTTTTCCTATGTCTTCTTTAAAAATGCTCTTGCTTTCAGGGTCTTTTTATTTTAAGGTATGATTGACATAAACTACTGGTATCTAAATCATACAGTGTGGTGTGTACACACTTGTAAAACCACCACAATGAAGATAATGAACATCCTCCCCCCTCCTGCTTCTTTGTAATCCTGCCTCCTGCCCCTACCCCATGCTAAGGTGACACTGATGTGCTTTCTGTCACTCATAGATTAGTTGGCATTTTCTAGAATAGTACGTCATGGATCCTGCAGTGTGCTTTTGCCTGGCTTCTTTCACTTGGCATCATTACATGGAAATTCATCCGTGTGTGTTAATGGTTTGTAGTGCTGTTGCTGAATAATGTTCCTTTGTGTGGATGTACTCCACGTGTGGATCTGTCTTTGTGTGGACTATTGTCGTTTCTCTGGGGAAACACTAGCTGAGGGACAGCCAGGCCATGCTGTAGAAGTATGTTTCACTTTGTAAGAAGTTGCCAAACTGCTCTCGAGAGTGGCTGTACCATTTCACTTTCCTGTCAGCAGTGTGTGAGAGTTCCAGTTGCTCCATGTCCTTGTCAACATTTTAATTACAAGCATTCTAATAGGTTTCATTTTGCGTTTCCGTGACTAATGATGGTGAGCATCTTGTGTTCTTTGCCATCCCTGGTCTTATTTGGTAAAGTGTTTACATCTTTGGGGGCATATGTTTTTAATTGATATAAATTATATTGTTCTACATATACATTCAAGTTTTTAAATTTTTTTTTTTTAATGTTTATCCAAGTTGCTGCTCAGCTAATCCAGGGTTGGAAAATTGAGACACATGACCTGCTTTTGTGAATCCTGTGAGCTAAGAATGGTTTTTACATTATCAAAGAGTTGTTTAGAAAAAAGGACTGTGTGGCCCAAATGCCTTAATATAGTCACTGTTTGGCCCCTCACAAAAAACGTGGTGACCTTTGACCTACTCAGTTGTCTCCAGCGTCTGTCCTCCCAGTGTGCTGTACTGTCCCCAGCATCAGTGGTGGTGCCTCTGGCTCTGCGCTGTAGCGCAGCTCCCCCATAATTACTGTAAAGATTTGGCATCTGTGCCCAGGGTGGAATTGTTGGGTTATAGGACATGTGTTCACTTAATTTACTTACGCAAGAGCATTGTGGTGTCCACACTCCACCGGCAGTACCTGAGGACACCTGGATCCCACCCCCTTGGGCACTTAGCATCGTCCAGTTTTCTGTTTTTGTGGATCACATGATTGGAAAGAGCCACATTGTGTTCACTTGGATTTGTCTGGTTCATTTGGGACTTTTGTCCCTGTGCTCATTTTTAGTGGAGACTGTAATGCAGGATGAGAAAGAATTCTCAACACAAAGATTAGAATAGTTTTAAAGAAAGAGAGTTTATTTAACTTTCCAAGGTGGGGAAGGGCATGGCACAAGAGAAAGAAAGGAGTAGTGTAGGCCTGGAGGACACTCGGCTTGGCTTTTTTATTGAGGGTAAAGGGAGAGGGGAAAAAAGTGATTGCTGCCAGCTGATAGTGAAAAGCAGCTGTGTCTGTTTTTCCCTTTTTTTTTTTTTTTTTCTTTTTCTCTTCTCTGTGAGGCTGGCTTACCAGCATCCTTGGAATGTGATCTGATGAGAGCTGGGGGCAGAGGTGGGGAACTTGCACCCCTGCTGTCTGCTCATGGCTCTTTGAGGCTGTTAAAAACAAAACTCTCAAATAAAACAATTTAAGCCACAGGTGGTTAATCTAATAAAGGGTTAGTTGTGTGTGATCTTTCCCTTCAAAGGGGCAATTATGTGCTGTGAGCCAGGCTGTCCTATCACTCATAGCCTTCTAAGATTTCCTCTTTGTACGTTGCCTGTTAATAGCATCTGCCTACTTTTCTTTCTTTTTTTTCTTTGAGACAGAATCTTACTCTGTTGACCAGGGTAGAGTGCAGTGGTGTCATCATAGCTCTCTGCAACCTCCAACTCCTGGACTCAAGCTATCCTCCTGCCTCAGCCTCCCAAGTACCTGGGACTAAGGCATGTGCCACCCCATCTGCCTGGTTTTTCTATTTTTTGTAGAGATGGAGTCTCAGTCTTGTTCAGGCTGGTCTTGACCTCCTGAGCTCAAGGGATCCTCCTGCCTCAGCCTCCCCGAGTGCTGGGATTACAGGCATGAGCCACTGCGCCCAGCCAGCATCTGCCTATTTTTCCGTTAGGGTTGCTGTCCCCTTCTTGATTTACAGGGGCTCTTTGTATACTTTGGATATTAAATACTTGCTGGTTTTGAACATTATAGGTATCTTCTGCCATTTTGCTCCCTGCCATTTTGCCCTTCACTGAACAGAAACCTTTAAGTTTAATACACAGTAATCATGTTTTGGCTTATGGCTTGTGCTTCTGAAGTTTTGTTTAAGAAATCATTAGATATGCTCACTTCGCTTTGTACTTCTCCCATTCATAGATAGCTAGGTCTCTAATGTGTCCGAAATCCACCCTTACACATGCTATTAGGTTGGGAGTCAGTTTTATTTTTCTCTGTGTTCTGAGTCCAGGGGCCCCTTCCATGCACCGGATGCAAGCTGATTCTCCTTGCCTGGTGGATTTCTGGTATATGTGCGGGGTGGGGGCGAATGTTCCAGCAGCTTATGCCAGATTGCAGTCTCGGCAAGAGCTGGAAGCCACTTATTGATGAATCTGTCACCTCCCCACTGGCCGAAGGCAGGATTCTTATTGAAAGGTTTGTTTCATCTAAAGGTAGATGTTGTAGTCAGCCTGGGCTGCTGTAACAGTACCATAGCCTGGGCGGCTTAAACACCAGGTGTTTTATCTGTCGTGGTTCTGGAGGCTGGAAGTCTGAGATCAAGGCATGGGCCCATTCAGTTTCTGTGAGGGCTCTCTGGCCATCAGACAGCCACCCTCTCACTGTGTCCTCATGTGGTGGTGGTGGTGGGGATCCCATCATCCAGGCTCTGCCTTCATGACCTAATTACCTCCCAGTGGTCCCCATTTTTTATATAGTCAGCCCTCTGTATCTGTGGATTCAACCAATTGCAGGTCAAAAGTATCCAGGAAAAAAAGCAATAAAAATCATGATACAGCAGTAAAAACTAATACAATTAAAACAATATGGTATAACTATTTATATAGCGTATACATTGTATTAGGTAATACAGGTAATCTAGAGATGACTTAAAGTATACAGGAGCATGTACATAGATTACATGCAAATACTCTGTGATTTTATATCAGGGACTTGAGCATCAGTGGATTTGGTATCAGAGAGGGGTCCTGGAGCCAATCCCTTAAGGATACTGAGGGATGGCTGTACCATCAGTTGGGGATTAGGGCTTTACCATTGTGTGGATGTTTGTGTCCCCACAAAATTCATATGTTGAATTCCTAACCCGTAAGATGATGGTTTTAGGAGGCGGGGCCTTTGGGAAGTGATCAAGAGGCCAGAATCCTCATGAATGGGATTAGTGCCCTTATAAAATAGACCCAGGGGAGCTCAGTCACCCCTTCCTTCCACCATATGAGGACACAGCAGGAAGCTACCAGCTGTGACCGAGGAAGTGGTTCCTCACTGGACACCAGATCTGCCAGCATCTTGATCTTGGGCTTCTAGCTCCCGAACTATGAGAAATAAATTTCTGTTGTTTATAAGCTGCCCAGTTTGTGGTATTTTGTTATAGCAGCCCAAAAAAAGTAAGATAGGTTTCAACATATGTGTTTTGGAGAAACACAAACATTTAGTCCATAATAGTGGTCTTTTTTGTTTTAACCTCCTGGACTTTATCATTTTTATAAGATTCTGTCCAACTTGCCTCTTGGTAGGTGTATTATTTTCCTGCAGCTACTGTAACAAAGTACCACAGAATGAGTGGCTTAGAACAACAGAAACTTGTTGTCAGCCTTGGGTGACCAGAGTCATGGTGTTGCAGGGCCCTGTTCTCAGAGGCTCCAGGAAAGAATCTGTCCTGGGCTTCTCCTCCAGCTGCAGGCAGCCTCGCCTCAGGCCTTCTTGGGCTTGTAGGGGCATCACAGTGGTCCCATGTAGGGAATAGGGGGGCCTATGGCATGGTTGGGGGTTGGGGATGGCAGGCGCCCAATGTCTGTCGCTGGCCAGCCCTCCTGTGTGCTTGAGGAATGGAAAGGAGCCTGGTCCAGGAGTGCGGGGCAGGAGTCCCTCTTTATTCCTGAGGGGCCTGACCGGCCCCCAGACTGGGTGGGGTGCTCCTGAAAGGGCTAGGGCCCTGGGGCACTGCCTGGTTCCAGAGGGAAGCCAGTGAGGAGAGCGAAGGGGCAAGCTTTGGAGGGGTGGTGGGGAGATGGTGAGATGATGATAAGACGGTGGCACTGGGTGGCTGCAGCCCTCTCAGGACAGGACTTAGGTGGTCAGGGTGGGGGATTGTCAAGAAGGCCTGTGCCAGGTGTCGGCCTCCAGCCTCTGCGCCTGTGTGGGGCAGAGGCAAGACTGGAATGTGGCACTGGCCGGCCCAGGCTGCTGGGGGTGCGGCAGAGTGGGGCCTGGGGAAGGGTCCCACCTCCCAGGTGCAGCTCCCTCAGCCCCATGTCTGGCCGGTGGCCTCCCTGGCCTGGGAAGCACGAGGCTTCGCGCCCGGTCCTGAGGGCTCTCCAGAGGCTCTGGGAGCTCCTGCTTGGCTTCTTTGGTTGACTCCCGGCTCCCTGCAGCCCCCAGGCGGCCGGCCCTGACCTGGATGGCTGGCAGGGCATGGCATCGACCCGGGCACCTCTACTCAGCCACGTGCTGGCCCAGCTCCCTGGACCCCCTCCTCTGCCTTTTCAGACATACCCCTTTCCCTGACAGCTGCAGGGGACTGAGACCCTGTCCCTTTGCTGAGTGAGTTGAGGCCACCTGGCCTGCCTCGGTGCTCGCCCGCCACCAGTGGGTTTCCTAAATGGAGGTGTCGGAGGCCCTGGCTCCTTGGCCTTCAGGTCTTGTTACACCCGCACACCAAGGATGAGGTGTTGCCAGGGGCTGTCTGGGCTGCCGTGGGGGGCACTACAGCCTGGCGGAGGCCATGGCGGCTCAGGAAAGCAGGGTGGCCGGGCAGGCACAGAGGAAGGGGAGCCCACCCGAAACCTTGGTGGATGGGGCGGGCATGCTGACCGCCTTCCCATGCGGCAGCGTCTCCTCTCTCGGCAGATGAAGGGTGCCCTGATGGAGATCATCCAGCTCGCCACCCTCGACTCGGACCCTTGGGTACTCATGGTCGCGGACATTCTGAAGTCCTTTCCTGACACGGGGTCGCTTAACCTGGACCTTGAAGAGCAGAATCCCAATGTTCAAGATATTTTAGGAGAACTTAGAGAGAAGGGTATGTTGTATGGTTTCAGTTGATGTTGGGAGGAGGGAATGGGTCTTCCTTTAAGAACTTTTTTCTAAACTGAATTTGATTTTTAGAGTGTTATATTGTTCACTGTGTAGTGTGTTGTGGTTCCTAAAATACTAACCACACATACACCATCCCCTCTCTGTATGCCACTGCCTGGCTTTTTGCCAGTCTTTGAAAAACAAGCTTATAACATCCCAAGGCCCTCCTCACTGTTCCTGCTCTGCCTGGAAGTGTAGTTTTTTGTTTTTTGTTTTGTTTTTTTTTTTTTTTGAGACAGAGTCTCACTCTGTTGCCAGGCTAGAGTGCCATGGCATCAGCCTAGCTCACAGCAGCCTCAAACTCCTGGGCTCAAGCAGTCCTTCTGCCTCAGCCTCCCGAGTAGCTAGGACTACAGGCATGCACCACCATGCCCAGCTAATTTTTTCTATATATTTTTAGTTGTCCAGCTAATTTCTTTCTATTTTTTTTTAGTAGAGACGGGGTCTCGCTCTTGCTCAGGCTGGTCTCAAAATCCTGAGCTCAAGCGATCCTCCAGCCTTGGCCTCCCAGAGTGCTAGTATTACAGGCGTGAGCCACCGCGCCTGGCCATGAAAGTGTTGTATTCACTGTAGTTTCACATTCACTGTCTCTACCTGACCAGCTCTGTGAGGGGAGGGGCTCTGCCCCTTCAGGTCGTATCTCCAGAGCCTAGAACATTCCCTGGCCCAGAGGAGATGCTCAGAAATGCATGTCGAAAATATCAGTAATTAAATAGTTTAGAATGTGAACTGAAAACCATTTAGAAAATATTTTCAAGCGGTTTTAAAGAACATATAATGATGGGATAGTCTGTGCCTTTTCTGAATTTCTCCCCTGCTTTGGAGGATTGGAACTGGCAGCCCCTGTGAGATCAAACCTTGTGCCATGGCTCCTATGAGGAGGAGCACCCAGAGAGCTGGCCAAGGGGCGGAGAAGTCAGCCTGACTCTCTCTCACCTGCGAGGTGACCACTCTTGCACTTTTTAGGTTGCTACTTGATTTGGGTTTTTTCTTTGTTTTTAAGGCAGAGTCTTGCTCTGTCACCCAGGCTAGAGTGCAGTGGCGTCATCACAGCTCACTGCAACCTCAAACTCCTGGGCCCAAATGATCCTCCTGCCTTGGTCTCCCAAATAGCTGGGACTACAGGTGCGCACCACCACACCCAGCTAATTTTTCTATTTTTTGTAGAGATGGGGTCTCACTGTTGCTCAGGCTGGTCTCAAACTCCTGCCCTCAAGTGATCCTCCACCTTGGCCTCTCAGAGTGCTGGGATTATAGGTGTGAGCCATGGGGCCTGGTACTTGATTTGTGATTGCACCACACAGGTGCTTCTGGAACATGGTCTGGATGAGTCCACCCACCCTGTTGGAGTTTCTCTTGGGGGCAGGAAAGGGCCGATCCCCTGGGAGCAGGAAGGGCAGAAGGTGGTGAACTCATTCTTTGCAAGCCTATGTGCTTTTTCTCAAAGTCGTTTCTGTCATGAATTTGGGCAGCAGGAGCTTCCGTCCCTCTATGGGGTTTTTCTTGAGACCTCACTGCTAGGTGACCTCACAGACCCAGGAAACGTATGTGGCCCTCACCAACACTGAGGAGAGACCACCAGCCAGGGGCCTCATGGGAACTGGAGGAGAGATGCCACAGGTGTATTCTTCCTGTTGTTTGGGGCCATGTTTGGTCAAAATCTCATGATCCTAAATTCCTAAATGCATGAAGCTCCCCCCAGAAATAACTGTATTTGTGTACACCTGTGTTCTCAGACACCAGTGGTGCTGAAGGCTCACAGCTAATAGACCAACAAGATGTTCCTCCTTCTTTCTCCCAGGCATTTCTGTTTCTAAGCAGCCCCCTGGGGTTCTGATGAGCCCGCCCCTGTGTGGGACACCTGTCCTTGCTACCTGGCCCACTTGGGTAGCCTTGGCTCCTGGGGGTGGTGGGTTTGGAGCAGCACGAGTTGGTTTGGAGGCCCCAGGGGACTCAAAAACAAAGCAGGAGCTACCACAGCCATCACTAAGGAATGTGTGTGGTGGGGTGGCTTTTTCATGTTAGCCGTGAGCTTTTTAGCCAAGGCCACCCGTGCAAGGGTGCTGTGCCTCATAACCATTATGTGGTTGTCTCCATGCAGTGGGTGAGTGCGAAGCATCTGCCATGCTGCCACTGGAATGCCAGTACTTGAATAAAAATGCCCTGACGACCCTCGCTGGACCCCTCACTCCCCCAGTGAAGCATTTTCAGCTGAAGCGGAAACCCAAAAGTGCCACACTTCGGGCTGAGCTGCTGCAGAAGTGTGAGTGTCCGCCGCCTTACAAATCGCAGTTTGTCTTTCTAGTGTTTCCAGTGTTAGATTTCTTTCGGATTTTAAGGTACTGAGGCTTCTTTTCAAGAAGACAGAGATCAGCATTACGTTTTTTCATTAGAAATTTATTTATCAATGGACTGAACTGTGTGTTCTGAAAATGTGCTTTTAGAAACTTCAGAATTTCTGGTTAAGGTGGTGTCTGCAGTCTCTGCTACAAAAATGAAATCTGTACCAGTCAAGTCAAGCACACTGTCACGTGCAGTGGGTAAGGGACTGGGAGGCTGGCACCAGCTTCTGTGCTGGAGGGACACTGTCCTTAATCTCATATCTCTACCTTGGTCTTGAGTTGCCAGTGCTCTTAATTTGACTTTAAAGATACTTGAGAGGTGGGAGGATTGCTTGAGCCCAAGGAGTTCAAGACCAGCCTGGACAACATAGGAAGACCCTGTCTCTACAAAAAATAAAAACAAAAAAGACTAGCCAGGCGTGGTGGCACTTGTAGTCCCAGCTACTTAGGAGGCCGAGCCAGAAGGATCACTTGAGCCCAAGAGTTCGAGGCTGTAGTGAGCTATGATCACATTACTGCACTCTAGCCTGGGCGACAGAGCGAGACCCTATCTCAAAAAAGAAAAAAAAAATCTGACCATTTCATTTAATGTCTTCCCAAACAGCATCTTATAAAATGTATATAGAAGATGTTTGCTGGGATAAGGGCAAGGAAATTGATTCCTCTAACTAAATAGCAAAATACAGATTTCAATGAACTTTTATTTTGAATGGCCATGGAATTAATATTTACAACATATATGAATACTCTGTTTTCAGAGACTCTGAATAAAACACTCATAGCTGCTGTGTGTGACTCTTGACTGGAACAGCAGCACCCTGGGTCCAGTGCTGTCCTGGTGGCTTATGGAGCCACAGGGCCTACCAGGTAGCCTTTCAAAGTCTCCACTCAGTCCCTCGGGCCTGGCCCCTAACCCCACAGCAGTCACCTGCCCTCCTGCAACAGAGCCTGGTGCTGGGCCGTGTCCCTCTGCATCACAGCAGCAGCCCCAGCTCTGCTGCAGGCACTCAGGTCCTGACCCTCCAGCCTTACTGAGCTGGAAAGTCTCTGTTTCTTCCTCATACGTGTGCGTTGGTCACAGGAAAAACCCTGGACTGTGCCTGCTGACTCGATGAGGACGGTGCTCCAACTGGCCTGAGCCCAGGGCTGCCCAAGGGTCCCCTCCTGGCCTGTGTGGAGGTGGAAAGTCCCCTTGACTCCTCTGCTACCTGCTTCCACCCAGTCTCCCTGGAGGGGCAGCTGAGGCCCCGAAGCTGCTGAAACAAACTTACAGGAACAAGGTGTTCACACAGAAGTCTAGCCGTGGTATTAGAACTTGTGCTAGGCTCTCAGCGAACAGATGAATACTTATTTAGAAAAAATGAAAATTTGGACACAAATACTTCTAACTCATCCTTTTTTATACATCAGACTTACTGAGGTAGGATTGACAAGGGTGAGGGCACTGCTTGGATGAATGCTCACACGCAGCCTTTCCCTGACAGCCACCGAGACGGCCCAGCAGCTGAAGAGGAGCGCGGGAGTGCCCTTCCACGCCAAGGGCCGGGGGCTGCTCCGGAAGATGGACACCACGAGTAAGGCCACGCTCACCCTGCCCCACGGCTGCCACTTGCTCAGACCTGAGATAAAACACACAGGGCCGTGAGGCTTGGCGCAAGTCCAGCCTGCTTAAGGGCCAGAGCTGTCTGTTGCTTGTCAAATAGGAGGGTTTGACTTAAAAAACACTACCTTTCCTTGTCAGGAAAGTCACATAAACACTAAAGTTGGTCAGACGCCAGCCCTGGTGAGCGTATAGGAAACAAGAATGACGAACTGTTTTACGAGCTTCTCCACTGGGACAGGGACCTGGGAGGAAGCAGGAACATGCTAAGTTGGGGAGGACCAGAATTTGAGGGAAAATACTTGATTTTGTTCCCCTGCTGTCTACAGTGGCCATCGCAGGTGGGGCTGGCAGGGGCACAGGCAGGTGTGGGCAGACTGGCTGTTCCCACCTTTCCTGGCTTGACCTGCCGGCCCAGGTGCGGTTCCTGTGCTGCGCGTCTCCCCAGGGTGGGGAGAGCCTGGAGATGGTGGCGGCCTCCTCACGAGGCTGCAGCCTGACAGGCAGAGAGGAGATGCACCTTGGGGTCCCCACCCAAAGCACTGTCCTTAGACCTGCACCTGCATTTGTCCTCCATGATTTGTGCTCACTGCCCTCAGGGTTGGGCGCAAACTTATGCAGAATGGAGGACACTGATGACAAGAAAATGGGGTTGTCCCTGGGAACTGTGGCAGGGCACTCACACTTCCAGAAGGTGCTGGGCTGGAGGCCGTCGTCCTGCAGGGGACAGCTGGGTAAACACACTCCTAGTGGGGCCTGCCCCGCTGGTTCATCTGGGAGCTTGTCCACCAGGTTCCCGTAGTCCCAGAGCGTCCGTGTGAGGCCTGATCAGTCAGCTGGGGCAGGATTGGGTAGAGGGGAGGGCCGTCCTCAAGTGTGTGGCAGAGGCTTGTGTGTTGAGAGGCACAGAAGGAAGTGAAGGCCCAGAGCCCATCTATACTGGTGCAACTCCATGTGTGAGAAAGATGCTGTGGCTGGAGATGTGACTCCTGTTTTTGCTCAGTGTCCTTGGCAAAGATGTCACAGATTGACTGAAGCCATTGCTCTTCTGGGCAGGCCAACTCTTCCCTTGGTTGGCCGCAGGGAAAGGGCCAGCACCCTAAGGTCCAGGGGCCCAGGTGTCCTGGCCAGCTGTTATCTCCCTCACCCCCTGCCCACAGAGATGCAGCAAGCCCACGAGAAAGAGGGCTCATGCCACTGGCGCCACAGCCTGGCGCTTCCTGGTGGACTCACAGGGCTGTGTGACTGGGCAGGCGGCATCCGAGCTGAGTGTCCTTTCCCCACAGTGGTGCTGGCAGGAACAGCCTTTGCTCATTATAGAAAAGGGCAGAGCACACAAACTGGCTCTAGACGAGCTCCCTCCTGCCGTCCTCCCCTGGCAGCCCCATCCTGGGTCCCCTCTGGTGTCAGGGCGCTGGGGGCTCTTGCTGGCCGTTGCTGTGGACGGCTGACTGCTGCCCTCTCTCCAGCCCCGCTCAGAGGCATTCCGAAGCAGGCGCCCTTCAGAAGCCCCACAACGCCCAGTGTCTTCAGCCCCACTGGGAACCGGACCCCGATCCCACCTTCAAGGACGCCGCTGAGGAAAGAAAGGGGTGTGAAGGTGGGCCCGTACCCTGGCTTCTGCGACCCCCTCCACCAGATGAGCCTCACTTCACGTTGTGATTAAGTGTGGAGTTATGTTTGTTTTGGCAGCTGCTGGATATTTCTGAGCTGGATATGGTTGGTGCCGGCCGAGAGGCGAAGAGGAGAAGGAAGACGCTAGGTGCGTGTCCTGGCATTCTGTCGGGGTCTGCAGGGGGAGGGTGGCAGTGTGGACCTGCTGTGGCCCGGCTCTGCCTCTGCAGCGGGCAGCGTGTGTGGGCGCTTTCTTGGGCAGGGCTGCCAGCAGGTGATACAGGGCCAGGCTGCGCTTCCTTGGAGCTCCTCTTCCTTGACTGGCGGATACTGTTTTCTCATCATGGCAGCTCTTTTCCTCTGCCTGGGCACTCTTTGGAACTGTGGTCATCAGCCAAGCCTGTGTGGACACTGGTACTTTCTGTACTCGGAGGCCTCTGGGATCATTAACAAGGATCCCAACTTTGTCAACAGATGCAGAGGTGGTGGAAAAAACAGCCAAGGAAGAGACAGTTGTTGAAAACGCCACCCCAGACTATGCGGCCGGCCTGGTGTCCACACAGGTAGGGTTCAGTGCAATGTGGCCATGGCACCACCAGCGTCTGCCCCCAGCACCCGATGGAGCCAGCGTTTGTTCCCTCTGGTTGCGTTGCTAGCCACTAAAATGTGTTCTGAGAATTTATATGTGTGTGTGTATATGTATGTACTATGTATGTAGGTGTGTGTGTATGTATATGTGTATATGAGAGGCAGTGAGGGCCACAGGGCCCTAACATGGGCATCAGACTCAGGTTTGGAACAACCACCTGCCGCCCCACACTTACTAGAGGGGTTGCCTGGGTTGTCTGCACAGTACTGTGCCTTGGTTTCCCCTCTGTCAAGTCGGGGTGGCAGTGCCTGTCTTGCAGGTGGCTGTGTGGGGGTGGCAAATGAGGGTTGGGCCTGGGGCTGCTGGGTGTGGAGCCTGTCCAAGATCTCAGTACCCTGAAGGACCCCAGTCTTGCCTGTGGATGGCGACGAGGATGGACAGCAGGAAGTGGCCCCCTCCCCGGCGTGTCTGCGGGAACAGCGTGGCCTTACGGAGATGGGGATGGATCATCAGCATCGCTGGCCAGGGCCTGGAGAAGGCTGTGCCACAGTGACCATTTCTGGATAATAGGCTTCTTTCTTCCTGTTTCATAGCTGTGTTTTCTAACTTTCTTAGAATGAGCATGTCTTTTTATAATAGGCTTTTGTGGTAAGATAAAGCATTATTATTTTTCTTCTTTCCTCAAAGATGGTTGGTTTAGGAGGTTCCCTAAGCACCTCCTTCTCTGTAGACAGGAGCAGCTCCTACTGAGGCAGCTTCAGGTGCCAGGGGGCTAAGGGGCAGGAGGCCAGAGCTGGAGGCTTGGGGTCCCATTGCCCAGACCAAGGGGGCTTGGGAGAGCATCCCCACACTGTCCTGTTCCAGTGCTGGGGATCTTGAAGGAGCCCACACAGCCGGTGTCCGGGGTGGGGGAAGCACACACTGAAAACCTGGCCTCTTCCAGGAGGGACCCTAAACTCTATGTCTTCCAGAAACTGGGGTCCCTGAACACTGAGCCTGCGCTGCCCTCCACGAGCTACCTGCCTTCCACGCCCAGCGTGGTTCCTGCCTCCTCCTACATCCCTAGCTCTGAGACCCCCCCAGGTGAGTAGACAGCAGGCTGGGCAGAGTCAGCCCCAGAAGCCCCTTGCCAGCCCTTTGCCTGGAGTCCTGAGGGTGCTCTGCACTGGGCCCACTCTCAGGCCAAGCTCCTGAGTCAGTCCAGCGCGTCCACCAGAGGACGGTCTTGCCCAGGGGGAGCTGCAGGGGGTTGCGGTTCTCACTTCTTTGACATTAGGGTGTCTGTTCTGTTGCTTTCCTTCAGCCCTTGTGGGTCTAGGGTGGGAGCCCCTGCTGGCCAGCACAGGTTTCAAGAAATAAACCAAAAGCGTTGATCTGCTTGGCTCTCCTGGGAGGAATCGGGGAAATGCCACTTTGGGCTTTACAGGAAAGAGAATCCTGGTCTGGGGGTGGCTTCTGCTCAGCCCACCCAGTGACTCCAACTCTTGCTTCTGGGCAGGTGGGAGGGGGAGCTGCGAAGGAGGGCACTGCCAAGGTTACAGCACTTCAGGTGCCAGGGCTCCCTCACAGTCCCAGAGTTTGGTAAAGAAAATACCTAAGGAGAAGTTGAACTTGGGTTAGTAAATTCTGTTCAGGCTTTTGCTCCAAGCTCAGGAGCTTGGCAAAGCAGCGGGGTGACTCACCTTGGGATCAGGCAGCCTCCTGGGGCCCCACATCTTGTCTGTGAATCTGGAAAGGCCTGAGACCACTGGCTCTGCCCCTCCAGCTAGGGCTCTTGGGGCTTGTGCCCCGGGCCTGGCCAGTGTCTCTGGGTGCCCTGGCTGGGGGCCGGGGAGGGTGGAGCAGGTGCATGGGGTAGAGGGCCCAGAGAGCAGAGGGTGGGGGGTCCCGCCTTCCTCACCAGGCCACACTCTGCCTGCAGCCACATCTTCCCGGGAAGCCAGCCTGCAGGCCAGCCGGCCACCAGAGGAGCCCAGTGCCCCAAGCCCCACACTGCCGGCACAGTTCAAGCAGAGGGCACCTATGTACAACAGCAGCCTGAGCCCGGCCACAACCACGCCTACAGCGCCAACCTCACCTCTAACACCCACCACACCCCCAGCTGTTGCCCCTGCTGCCCAGACACCCCCCATAGCCATGGTGGCCCCACAGACCCAGCCCCCTGCCCAGCAGCAGCCTAAGAAGAACCTGTCCCTCATGCTCACGGTAGGTGCACCCTGGTGGGGCCTGCGGGCCATCAGGTTGATGGTGCTGCTTGAACACTACACCTGGGGTGGAGGTGCTGCTATGCCTGCAGGTGGGAGCAGGAGGTGGCCCCTGGCGGGTCCAGGCAGGCATCTGCTCTCCCCCTTGTAGAGGGAGCAGATGTTTGCTGCCCAGGAGATGTTCAAGACGGCCAATAAAGTCACGCGTCCCGAGAAGGCCCTCATCCTGGGCTTCATGGCAGGCTCCCGAGGTATGTCCCTGTGGCCAGGCCTGGGTGGTACCCTGGGTGGGGGAAGGGCTCCGTGGCCCAGGCACCCGCCCAATGGCCCCTGTCCCTACAGAGAACCCATGCCAGGAGCAGGGGGATGTGATCCAGATCAAGCTGAGTGAGCACACGGAGGACCTGCCCAAGGCGGACGGCCAGGGCAGCACCACCATGCTGGTGGACACAGTGTTCGAGATGAACTATGCCACGGGCCAGTGGACACGCTTCAAGAAGTACAAGCCCATGACCAATGTGTCCTGAGGGCTGCCTGCCCTACTGCTGGCCCTGACCAGGGCTCTAAGGGATGACAGCTTTGCTGGCTTCCAGCAGCCAGACGGTGGACACCCGGCAGCCTCTTTGTTTTAGATCCGTTTTTCTGGGGTGTTTTGGGCTTTTTTTAAATTTTAATATGGGTTACTTTTTGTGTGATTTAAGATAGTTTTTTGAATTCCATGTTACATTTTTGAATGTTAAAACTAACCAAAAAGTTAAAACGTCCTACTTTTAGTGCCAGCTCTATTAGACTTTCACCCTTTAAATTTTTTTCTTTTTAATTAATTCCAGCAACCTTGAGTGAGGGCTTTTCCTTGCTAGTGCAGCACTCTCCCCACCCCGCAAGGTCGAGGGGACCAAAGCTGGTGCACGGCAGTGCTGGGGACGGGGTGGGAATGGCCCTGACTGTGCCGAAAACAGGAGACGATGGGCTTCCTCCACCAACAGCGCCTGCCTCAGAGTTTGTATTTGTCTTTTGTACAGTTGTGGACACTTCAGTCTTTGGGTACCTATTTTCATTGTAAAACTATCTGAATAATTAAAGTTTAGCTTTTCTAAAGAATGCCCCCGGAGCTGTGTTTCAGGCCAGCTTGTCCTCCCTGCTCCGGGGGCTCCAGCCCCTCCCTAGGCAGCGGGTAGGTTCCAGGGACACCTAGGCCCACAAGGTGGGTAGTGGGTAGGATCAGCCAAGGGTCACCCGTTGACTTGGGGGCTATAATCAAGGGCTCTTTAGCAGAGAAAGCTTGGGGACTGCTCTGCTCAGCCACCTGCAGGGCTGAGGAAAGTTAGCTGTTCCTTCTCTCCTGACCATTCACTATTAATGGGAATTTGGGAACCAAATTATTTTTGAAAAAAGAAAAAACATTTCCCACAGTCAGTTACCGCTGCTCTTTCCAGTATTTGTGTACTTCCCAAGGCTACACTAGCCTCTCCCTGGAGGGTCAAAGGTGAAATGACAGAATCCGAGGCTGGGGAGCCCCTCCCTAAGGGAGGGGTGTCACCACTCTGCCAGATGCCTTGGAATTCAAAGTAACTGGAAAAGTGGGGGAAAAAATTCAAAGCACAGTCCCATATAAAATAAGTTAAGAAAAAAGCCTTTAAAAATTCTTTAATACAAAAATACTCATAACACAATTTTCCAAACACAACTTTCCACTTTAAATGCTATTTTCCCCCAACTTGCAATTCTCAAACCTATATTTCAGTATATCCCCCCACCCCCCCAAAAAAAGTGAATTTCAAGTTTTTAAGTCTAACTATCAGACCTGGTGATAGCACCCAGTATTCTTAAAAGGAATCTGACCTTACATTGTATGAAGTTTAGACACCAATAGGCACATTTAGATTTATATTTAATTTCTGAGAGGGCATTTCACATCTCAACAGGGTCCGGTGACACGTGGCGCCCAGCAATAGGCATTTTACTAATAGTCATCAACTACACTCATAGGATCAACATAGGGGCAACTGACCATCATTTTGTGTTAACTTTAATTAAAACAGGTTTGCCCTTAATTCTTGAAGACAAGGTAGTTATAGAAGATGGGTACTGTACACGTCATGGTTCAGATGTCAAGATAAATACTTTGGACATGTCAGAAGCACAAACCTGAGTGTGCGCAGGACCTGGGTGGGCATTACTGGGGACAGGGCCATTCCCAGAGACGGGACAACTGGGTTCTCACCACTTTGGATGCCAAATTTCCCCACAAGTGACTATGTTTAATAACTGCCCAACTGAGCACACGCCCAGTGTGAGGCACTGCCATTCCTGCAGATGCACGCTGCAGAGCTGCTGCCAGACTGCTTGTACGCACGGGTACAGGTTTAGTGCAGATCCTGGTTGGTTTCTGACGCCAAAGAATCTTGAGGTGTTTGGGCAGTTTTTGTGTTTTGCTTCCCATTAATGACAAAGGATTGAAGCTGATGTTTAGAAAGTCACAAGTCCTCAAAAACAAATCTCCCCCAGACTCTTAGAACAAAGGTGGGCAGGTCAGAACACCGGCCATGTCCATGGTCACGGCTGGATGCCTGGTCAACTCCAATGGGGAAAGGCCCTTCAAACTTGGGGCCATTATCCCAAAGCTTTGTTTTACTCTGGTTTACTCTGGTATTCTAAAGATTTTCAAAGTTAGTGTTATTTGCTCATTAACAGTTTTTGGAAAGGGGAAGGAACCATATTTAAAATTTTTTGCAGTATTTCCTTCAGAAAGGTCATAAAATAATTTGGAAGTATTATCAAAGTGACTCAAACACCCTAAGATTTTACTACTGTCAAACACAAAAATAAGTTAATCCGCTCCCCCAAAGTGCACTGCAAAACCAATTCCGATGTTTTGACTTATGCAGAAACCCCTCCACTGGTAGGAAAGGATCTCTTAGACAAGTGACAGCATCTCCCACTCCTGTCAGAGGCGTCCCTGGGGCGTTGGCTCCAAAGGCCTGTCACTGCAGCAGCCTTCCAAGTTCAGGGCATAAGGAGCATACACCTGTGAACCAATCCAGTATTTTCTGAAGACAATCTGAGAGAAGTTAGAGTTCTAAACTGAGAAAGGACTCCTCACTGCCTGTCTTACCAGACGACTGTGTTTCCAGAGGTAACAGGCTACACATAGAGAAATCAGCTGACTGCAGAGCTCCTGTTTCCTTCTGGTCCCTTTTTGTTTGGGACCATGATAAAAGGGCCAGCGGGATGGCCACCAGTCAGTAGAAGTTCCTCCCACGGTTAGTGCTTTGGGGAGGTGCTGAGCCCCGTAGGTCCTCACACCTGAAACCCAAGTATGCAGGTCACAAACCCATGTAGTCAGTCTTAGGTCCAAAGACACACTGCACTTCGACAAGGCAAAAAAAGATAACATGAAAGAAAAGGAGACCTAGCAGTTTTCAAGGATTCTGTAAACTTTCCTGCAAAATGGATGTTCTCCTTATTTTAAGAAAACGCCAGAAAAAAAGCAGCTGCTGAGTGTTCTACCCTGCCCCCCCTCCCCCTCCCCCTCCCCCACAAGGCAGCCCCTCAGGGTGCACATGCCTCCCCGCTTCCCAGGGTGTTCCACACTTCCTAGGGTCAAGAGGAACCCCCAGAAAAGAATCAAGTCTTCCAAGAGTCTATCAGAATATAGTACTTGGATATTTCTGACTCTGTAGGGCTGGACCTAATAACTAAAAGATAATTGAAATCTCACAGGGAAGTGGGTATTAGACCTGGCTCAGAGCAGGCGCCCACACGCGTGCACCTGGTGGAGAGCAACTGAGATTGGCACAATTCAATGTTTCTAGTAACTGACCCACAGAGTGCTAAGGTGGAAATCGCTTCAGATGGCGATAGCACGAAACTGGGTCTCCTCAGACCACGTGCTGTGTCCCTTGAGGGGTGGTGCCTGCAGGGCCCTTTGGGATTCCCTAAATTACCACTCCAGGCAGACTGCAGTATCACACCCCTACCAAGATAACTCCTTCTGCCTCGGGACTCAGGGCCGCACCAGTAAATACACGTTTCAGTCGGTGGTGATTTGTGGAATGGGTTTAGCAAAAATATATTGAGAATAAAAACCAGAACTAGTAAAGAAAAGCCAAATGAAAAAAATATACATAGTTTCCCCACAGATGTTGGTAAGAGTTCAGAAGATAAGCCCAGGTGGGAAGTGGCGCGACCTGGCCAGGCTGGGAAAGGCTGCTCTGCATGACCTGCACTCTGAAGGTGGACAGGTTACTGGCATTTAGTTCAAATCCATGAAGAGAAAAGGCTACAGGAGAAAATCTTACTACAACACTATCACTATCACCATCACTGTCTGCACAGCCAGCTTCTCACTAGGATGGAAAAGAAGCATTGAGGAAAAATTCACATTAGTACCAAAAAACAAAAAAAACCCCAGCTGTTTCAAAAGAGCAAAATAATCAAAATCATGGTTTCCAAGGAATCCAGGGTCCGAGTCCTTGCACAGGCCCACCCTGGTCTCTCCTGAGTGATGACAACACTGTAAGCGGAAGCGCAGTAACATTAAGGTCAGAGTTAATAGTGATGCTTTAGAAAAAATACTATTCTATACACTTCAGATGAGATTAAAAAACATTTCATATGCCAATTAACTTTCAATCATAACTTTAACCTAAAAAAATAGAGTGGGAGGGAACCTTGACATTCTTAGAAATTCAAGTGTTGCTGTAATGCTGTGTAGTAAGGCTGGTTTGTCCTGGAACGCCGAGCTGTACTCTGACGGTCATCAGTGCAGACGCAGCGGACGCTGCTGAGGATGGCTCAGTGGTGGGCAGGCGCTCCCTCCCGAGGAGGCCTATGCATCTGTCCTGGCTGCCGTGAGCTGGGTCCTCTGGGCCAGTCCCATGCTTGCCCTCTCCCTGCAGGCAGGGCTGGCTGCCCCACACCGCCCCTGGATCTGGCCAAGCTGCGACCTGATGCTATTTGCCTTCTGTGACCCTCCGCCAACACCTCCTTTTCTTCCTCTTCCCCTTTGACTTCACTGGTTCTGGAAAGGGTTTCTCAGTCTTGGCACTTCTGACTGATTCTGGCCCCAAGTCATGCTCACAGCAGTAGGACTGCCCATCCTTGGTAGAGCTGAAGGCTGTCCCATCTTGGTGTTCCTTACAAAATGAATTGGGGCAAAGGTGGCAGAATGAAGTTGAAGGTTTGCCACACACATCACAATGATGCCAAGGACATTCCCACTTCCCTGCAACAAAACACAAGATATTAGCAGACAGAAGTGACAGGATCAGAACTTTACACTGTCATGGTTGAAGATGATTTTTAGAACTGTCTAGTTAAGTGCACGCAGATGACAATGCTGCTGGGTGCAGTGACCAGGGATGTATGGACGGGGGCCATCTCCTCCAACTGCCCCAGCAAAAGGTGTGGGCTCCCTGGGCAGAGCCTGTCCACTCCAAGCGCCCACCAGGCTCCTGAGCACCAAGTATTGGCTTCTCTTCATGTTTTGGCAACTGACTGAGAAGCTGTACTGGGAGCAGGCCTGTCCCACCAGCCCTGAGTGTGAGGCAGGGCACTGCCCTGCTGTGGGTCACATGTCTACTCAGGGCCCTGGCCTCCCCCATGACCTGCCTATACCTAAGACTGATTTGCTACCTGGGTATTGATCTTTCTGGTATGAGTTTATAAATGTTCTTTGTTAGGTTAGAGATAACTCTGTTACATCCACTGCAAATATTTTTCTCTGTCATTTGTCTGTTAACCTTGGTTTGTCATCATTTACCATACAAAAGGTTTTTTGTTTTTCAAACATGTCTGACTTCTCTTTTCATAGTTTTTCAGTTTCTTGTCTTTGGGCGAAAGCCTTTTAATTTTTCTTTTGAGATTACGTCCCCCATAACGATGTTTTAGTCAACAACAGACTGCATTTACGATGATGGTCCCATAAGATTATAATGGAATAGGCTACACTGTCTGGGTTTGTGTAAGTATGCTCTGAGGTGTTTGTACAACACTGAAGTCACATAACAATGTATTTCTCAGAGTGTATTCTCATCATTAAGTGACACATGACTATCATTACTATTTTCACACTGAAGCCTGTAATCTCTATGAAATACATGGTGCTGGTGGAAGGCAGAGCCCACTCCATTTTTTTTCTAATACAGAGTGAGATCTGCAGGCCCATCATCAACCAGGGACTCCTCGCTGTGCCCTGCATGCCCTGGGCAGGGGCTCTGGGCCCCTCCTTTCCAGGCAGGGTGCAGCCAGGCCAGGCCCTGGGAGACTGAAGCCGCCGAGGCTGCTGCGGAAGGCCCCTCTTCTGGAAGCAGCTCTGCTCCCTGGGCCACCTCCTTCCCCCACCAGTCCTCATGGACAAGAGGGCCAATTCTCCAGTGGGGCTCAGGGGCTGTCCACTGAGCCCCTCCTGGTGCAGGCTCCACCATCACCACAGATCTTTGCTCAATGTACACATCTAGAACATGCAGCTCATGGAACAAAGAAAGGCTCCGCCACCCTGGACTTCCACTAAATGACCAGCACATTTGCGACCAGATGAGGATTGGTCAGCAGAGCAGAGCAGTGAGAGCTGTCAGGGGCTCATCCCACAGACACGGCCTGAGGCTGCCATGGAGCTGTCCACTTACCAAAGGGCCGCTTGCCCAGGCCCAGGCAGGACAGGTGGTAGGCCTTGGTGCAGAACTTGCGGTCGCACAGCACCAGCTGGCCACCATCGCCACAGCGGAAGCACTCGTCCTCGGACTGCCTCTTCCCTTCCCCTTTTGCTCTGCGCCGCCTGGTTTTCTTCTTGGTCTTTCTGCCCTTTTCCTCTGAAGAAAGGGACGTTGAGGTCTAGAATTAAGAATTAAGCACAGTTCATTTAAGAGGATCACATAGACTGAGGCGGTCATAAAAGGCAAACTATGAAGAGCGGTCAAAGAGCCAGGTTAAGCACAGGAGGGTCAGCGCCCTCTGGAGATGTTCTAGCACCAGGAGAAGAGGGGAGGGGCGTGCCCCATAGGGCGGCTCTTCAGACACATCCTTAGACTCACTGGACTGGAAGTGAAAAGGCTGAAACAGGCATAAGTCTTGCCAAAAGCCCCCCATGATAATGCATGTTAGCAGCTGGTGGCTGACACCTGGCTTGGACCCATGGTGCAAAGGATTCCTCAGCAGGAAGAGTGACTCCCACCTGCCTCCTGGGCTCTCTTCATGAGGAATCTCACCAGTAACATGGCAGCAGGCAAGTGGCAGTGACCTGTGAGTGTCACCAACACAGGCAAGGATAGATACCAGTTCAGAGAGGGGATTGGTTGTACTGGGTGCAAGAGTATCCCCAAATTCATGTCCTTCCTGGAGCCTTGGAATGTGACCTTATTTGGAAATAGGGCCATTGCAGATGTAGTTAGCTTTGGGGTCATAGTGGAGTAGGGTGGGTCCCTAATCCAACATGACTGGTGTCCTCATAAAAAGGGAAAATCTGCATATACATGCAGGGGGAGAATGCCGTGTGAAGATGAAGGCAAAGGCTGGGTGATGCTTCTACGAGCCAAGGAACACCAAGAATTGCCAGCAACCACCAGGAGCTGGAAGAGAGACCTGGAACAGATTCTCCCAGAGAGTCTCCAGAGGAAGCAGAGCCCTGCCCATACCCTGACTTCAGTTTCTGGCCTTCAGAACTGCGAGACTAGATTTCTGCTGTTCAAGCCTTCTAGTCATGGCATTTTGTTATGGCATCCATAGGAAATGCATCCAGTGAGGAACTCTTAACAACCAGACCACTCTGAGAGCCCACCACACCTGCCAGGGGAGTGTGTTCCCTGCTGTGCTCCCCACCCCTGCTTGTCACAGCAACATAGAAGTCCCTGCTCACCAGAAGGCATGTGCTCCCAGATGTCTGGGACATACACAAGAGCTGCATGAAAACTATGACCTTACCTTCGGTCTATCCCCGAGGAATCCACTACAATTAGAGGCTCCGCACCGACAGACCGTTTTTTCATTGCCCAAACAATCGAGGTTGTAATTAAAAGTCAACTCTGTCCCTGGGAGAAGAGGAGACAAATACCATATTGGAAACACTTAACCTTTTTAAACCTAAGGAACTTGCACTAGGTCTACAAAATACACTGTTATTTTCCTATCTATACTGGCATAACCCATGGCTTTCGATTTTGCTTCATAAAATAGATACTCAAAACAAAACTTCCACATTACTATCTGCCTCCCCCACAGCCTTTCCAGTCTGGCCACACGGCTCAAAGCAACGGCCATTCTGCCTGCCCATGTGGCCAGGGGCCCCTCGCAGAGTGGCCAGGGGGCTGTACCTGCAGGAATGTCACACACAGCAAACAGGCCCACTCGAGTATCCCCGTTCACTGTCCACTTGAGGGTCTCGCAGTTGGGCTGGCAGCTGTGGTTCATAAACCGGGAATAGTTTCCTTTGGGGCCAGCATCAATTATACGGTCCTGTGAAGTAGAAGTCAAGTTACGTGTGTGGCCAACTCCTGGCAATTACACGTCATTTTTAAAAGGAATTTCCGTTGTCATAAGATACACTGGACAAGCAGTTTGCCTGTTGTACTGAAAACTGTGGTGTCCCATGTCCACTTGGGCAGGACACCCCCAAACCAGTCCTGTTTCTCTTGCTCATGGAGGGCAGGTCCGGACCACTTGGAGAGGACCGAGCCTTAGTGAGCGCCAGTGAGAGGACAGTGAACCGGCGCGCCCAACGCCATCCTCAGCAACAAACAAGGAGACAAGAGACATTAGTGCCACAGATGGCCAGCACCGCCAGCCAACAGAAATATGCATTGACAGACGAGAACAAAACTAACCCGACTAAGACCTGGGCAAAGGATACGAACAATTTCCAGAGAGCCAACCTAGACAGACAAGCATAAGGGAAGAGGTTAAAATTCCCAAGCAGTTGCAGTTGAAGAAATGCAAATTAAGATGACAATAAGCTCTGACTTTGCATCCATGCTGCTAATGTCACATTGGCGGGGGTGGGGGGGCACAGGGCTGGCAGGAATGGTTTTGGGAAAGCAACAGCAAGAGCCCTGAGAATCACAGATACAAGTACACTGTGGTCCTGGGAATTGACCTGAAATCCAAGTGCCTGTATGGAAAAGGACATTTTACATCTACCGTGGCAAAATCGAGAGGGAATGCCACTGCCCAACAATGGGCAAACGGACAGATCAAGCACAGCTTTGCCCTCCTCACCCTAGAAGGGTCTAGGTTGACCATGCCATTGGGTGGGGTCCCTACCCTGCGAGGAGAGGGGAAAGTATCGCAAATAATTATGTTGTTGTTTTTTTTTTTTTTTTTTTTTTTTAGACAGAGTCTCACTCTTTTGCCCAGGCTAGAGTGAGTGCCATGGCATCAGCCTAGCTCACAGCAACCTCAAACTCCTGGGCTCAAGTGATCCTTCTGCCTCAGCCTCCCGAGTAGCTGGGATTACAGGCATGCACCACCATGCCCAGCTAATTTTTTCTATATATTTTTAGTTGGCCAATTAATTTCTTTCTAATTTTAGTAGAGGCGGGGTCTCGCTCTTGCTCAGGCTGGTCTTGAACTCCCGAGCTCAAACAATCCGCCCGCCTCGGCCTCCCAGAGTGCTAGGATTATAGGCGTGAGCCACCGCACCCGGCCCGCAAATAATTATGACTTAATGCAAAACCTCAGGGAGAATGGGGATAAGTGTGTAAACACGGCATCTGTAAGCTGTATCCTGTGATCCCAGGAGGCAGCAGGCCTAGGAGCCACTGTTCACATGCCACCTCCTGTGATGCGCCTGCACCCTGCCCTGGCACATACCTCCCCAGGGTACACCCTGCCCAGGATTGACCGGCCTCTGCACATCCTTTCTACACTCCCACACTGGTTGTTTCTTTAAAAATAGAAATGGCACCAGAATGGGTTGCTTTGTACCGTGTGCTATTTACTGTGCAATATCAACAATCTAACCAGAGTTTTGCTTTGTTCGACAGCTGCACGGCATTCCTTAACATAGACGTGTGCTCTGCTGATGCTGCATTAAGCTGTTTCTCACTTTTGCTGTGACAGTGCTGCTGTCACTGTGCTCATGTACACGGGGGCTACTTGCACACACATTTCTTCAGGACACACTGAAGGATGAGAGTAAAGTGGTAAAGGGCACACAGGCTGGACAAGCTGCCAACATGCTGGCCACAGCAGGACGGCCCCAGTCCTTTAACATCCCAAGGGGCCCACAGAGTCTAATCTCCACTTCTCAGGTCATCAGTGAGGTTCAGGGATCCCTTCCTTTTTATTGGGCATGTATATTTTTTTCATCTATGGATGGCCCACCATGTCTTGACCCTGTTTATCTTTTTCTTAACTGATTTACAGATATTCCCTACATATTCTGAATATCAGACCCTTTTAACTATGTGTGAAAAACGTTCTCATGTGCTAACACTTGAATTTTAACTTTATAGTTAAAAAGTAGACAGTTTTCTCACACAAATCCATCTCAGTTTTATGCAACTTTTTTTTTTTTTTTTTTTTTTTTTTTTTTGAGACAGAGTCTCGCTCTTTTGCCTGGGCTACAGTGCCGTGGTGTCAGCCTAGCTCACAGCAACCTCAAACTCCTGGGCTCAAGTGATCCTTCTGCCTCAGCCTCCCGAGTAGCTGGGACTACAGGCATGCACCACCATGCCCAGCTAATTTATATATATATATATATATATATATATATATATATATTTAGTTGTCCAGATCATTTCTTTCTATTTCTTTAGTAGAGACGGGTTCTCGCTCTTGCTCAGGCTGGTATCGAACTCCTGACCTTGAGCAATCCACCCGCCTTGGCCTGCCTCCCAGAGTACTAGGATTACAGGCATGAGCCACCACGCCCGGCCTTATGCAACTATTTTATCAGTCTTGCTTTTACGCATCTGGGTTTGCCGAGTAGCAAACATCTCCCCATCCCCCAAATTATGAAATATATCTCCCAAACTTTCCTAGCTTGTTAATCTATCTGGAATTTATTTTTGTAAGGGGTGAGGGGAGTGCTTGCTAAGTGGCTGCCCTGGCCCTGGCCTCATCCCTGCCGAGCACCCTGCCATCTGCCCTGGGCCCAGCCATGCTGTTTTCACAGGAATGCAATGGGGAGCACACCCTCCCACCTCAAAGCTTTAAGATAAAGCATTCACTAGTCTTGCAGATTTATGGTTCTATATGGACTTTGAAATTGCCTGTCGAGGCTTACTTAAAAATTGTTAATATTTTTACTGAGATTACAATGAACTTACACTTGGGAAAATGTGTATCTTTATGACATTTCATCTCCCAACCAGAAACAGTGTGTGTCACCATTCACATCAACTTTTATGTCCTGCAGTAAAACTCTAAAGATTTTTTTCCACAAAAGTTTGCTCCATTTACACATGTACCCTTACACATTTTTTGCAGTTTTGTGCATGTGAAAGGAGGGTAGAGGGAAGCCCTGCACTTGGCCTGTAACTCAGCTTAGTTGTCTCTGTCTCCAACAGGACCGTTGGCCCCTCTTCCTTCACTGCTCGCTCCTTCCTCACTGTGCCCCCGGCACCTGCAGGGGTAGCACAGGCAGGAGCAGGGAGAGTCCTGTCCTGTTTCTGAATCTAGATTGATGTCTGGCTCATTGTGAGCATAAAGCAGGCAGCTACTTTGAGATCCTTTATCAAGCTAAGGAAGTGTCCTTCTAGTCCTGGTTTCTTGAGAAATTTTCATCAGGAATAGGTTTGATTTTTTCTCAAATAATCTTTTGGTGTTCATGAAAATGATCCTGGATTTGTTTTCCTCTTTTACCTAATGACTGGGTTTTCAGCGATCTTTGCACTCCTGCGATAAATCCCACTTGGTCACAAGGGACTTCTTTCCATGCTCTCCAAGTGCATTCCCAGAAGGCATGTGATGCTCTCTCGGTTCCTGGGACCCACTTCCATCTTCCCTACTGTGCTCACACACAAATCCACTGCACTGGGCTTGGAATGAAAAATAAGATGGCACCATTTTGTGTGTTCGTAAAAAACGATTTACTTATTATTTCTATTGTTTCTGTTTTCTAACTTCTAAATTTCTGCTACGTCTTTAATTCCTTCCTCCAGTTTATTTGCTGTTCTTGGCACTCAGTGATTAATTCATGCTAATTATCTGTACAGGATCTCTGCCTTCAACTAAGAAAGGTAAATACGCCATCGGTTTGTTCATTTGTCTTTCTCTTGTCTCTCTCCTAACGGTTGCTGTAGGAAAGCCACTGCTGTGCTCTTTGGGGCACACAATGCGGGAAGCATCGTCACCCCTGGTGGTGACCGCATTACAAAAGCCTTTCTTGGTATCACTGGAAATGGTAGGGCCTGAATGCTACTGTCTGAGAACAATTCCTTTTGACTTTATCTGGCATACCTTTGCCCACAATTTTACTTTTAACCTTTCAGAATCTCTTTGTTTCTTACATAGAGAATTAGGTTTTATTTTATGAATCTAGGAGTCTTTTAAGTTAACCCATTTTCCCTTTACAGATATGACTGATGTGTTTGTTGGGCACAACACTGGCCTATTTCATTTTTTGTATGGGTTTTCAGCCTTTCACGGTGAAGTAGTGGGGTTGATTTTACTGTCCTGCTATGTTGAGAATTGTGTTTTTCCCTACGGGCTGCTCTTTATATGATGCTCCAGCATTTCCACCTGCATCTAAAATCCCGACTGCCTCTTGCAGTGGCATCCACTTGCCCACATTATGGCCAATAATAAAATTAGCCTGATTCCTCCTCCCCTCAACCTACCCTCTATCACCCAATTTTAACCCGTAGCATTACCTTAATATTGACCTTTATCCTAACTATGCCTAAACTTCTGCTCCTACCCGACTGATCAGCCCTGTGATGTTGGAGATGAGTTTGTCCTGTTACCTCCCCTCTCCTCCTGTTTCCATTTCTAATAGGGATAACATTCCAAGCATGTGTCTTTCCTTCCAGCGTCTTCGCCCCGTCTGCCACTGACACGCACCGTCAGTCCTGTTGCTGGAGCTTCACCTGACATCTACTGGCTGCTCATAACTCGTCTTTTAGCAATTTCCTCAGGAAGGACTTGTTCCTTTCGTTCTCTCATGTTCCAACCTGTCTCTCTGTAGCCACTGTGCCTAGAGAGCCATGCAGCAGAACACAGGCCCTGGGTTCCTGTGGGTGCTGCCCCCAGCCCCCGTCCTCGGGCACTGGATCCTGCTGTAAGGAGCCTCCGGCTGGCCACATTTTCTTCCCCTTAGAAGCAATTTAAATTTTTTGTCTGGCTAGCCAAGGAATTCTTTGTTATGTCCAATAATCTTATTAAGCTATTATGGCGACCATTTTGGATCATTCTCCTGAAACACGCCATGTTCCCTCAGCAGCCAGGCTCCCATCTGCGCTGACGTGCCTGGTGTCCCTCAGCTGCCAGGTGTCTCCCGCCCTGCTCTGGCCTGTGGTCCTCGGCCTGCTCCATCCTTCTGTGCTCTCTTCCCACTGCACTTCGCTCGGTTCTCATTTCTACCCTCGGTGTCTGCTCTGTGCTTTCTTTTCTCCCCTGTGCTCCTTGTGGTTTGGGCTTCACTTTGAAAATGATTTTACCCTTTCCCTCTTTCTGGCTGTCTCTGATTCCTCACATTTTAAAAATTCATGATGAATGTTAAGGTATAATTTTCATCTGCTTTGTGGCAAAATCTTTCCGAGTGACTTTTCTCCACCTATAAGGAAATTCTGGTTTTTGTCAGGATTTTCTTACATAACCTTTCCATCACTCTTCTCTGAATAAGTCTGATTTCTTGGAGCAGTTATTAGCAGGATGGCGGGGGGTAGGGGGGCAGGTTCTTGTCTCAGGGGCGCCGTCTCTGCTGTTGGCTTGATGAAAGGTTTCCTCATATATAACCCACATCTCTGTGGGCTCTTGGCGCCTCAGGCTGCTTCTCCCTGCCTTCTAGGATGCTGCCTTCCTTTTGGAAGGGGGTCCTTTCCAAGATGTGGCATCTCGGCTTCCTCTTTTTCCACTGCCCCCTGTTAAACTCTCAGTTCTGTCTGGCACAGGCACCACTCAGAGCGGGCCCTCACCTGGGAGTGAACATCCACTTCTGCCTGCCCAGGGTGCACCACTGCACCTCTCTGCACTGCCCGCTCTCCAGCAGATGCTGCTGGGTCTCCAGGACTTTCCTGTCTGCAGAGGGACTTTAGGTTCATGGGTCTGTTCTGTCCCCCAGTTTCACAGAAGATGTATTAATACTTTGTGTATTTGTTTTTTTTTTTTCTTGCTCCAGAAGTGAGCAGCCACCATCCTCTACCAGAATCCTATATGTAGATTTTTAATTGACTATAGATCTTGTTCTCTCTTGGATTTTTTTAAAAGATCTTCTAAGATCTTTTCAAGCTGTCAAATGTATACCTAATCTAGTTCATCCTCACAGAGCTGTCTTCCCACATCTCTTCCATCCTCGCAAGCATAAATATTGAGGGCTGAGCCAGTACTCTCTGCCTTGGCATGCAAGGCCTGTATGAGCTTTTCTTTAATAATGTAGTGACCCTCTTCAGCCTTTAGCAATGCTTTCTTCAATGTCTATATTATCTGATACTAATACAGCAATAGCATCCTTCTTTAGATTAGGATTTGCTAAGGTTTGTTTTTTTTTTCCTGCAACCACGGCCTGACAAGGATTTGCTAAGTTTTAAGTCTTTTTAATATTCTTATTTGCAACCTTTCTGGTTAATTTTTATTGCATATGTCACAGAGCTTTGAGTTGGATTCCTATTTTAGCCAATGTGAATCTTAGTTTTAACTTACAAATTTAAGCCACTTACATTTACAATGATGACTGATGTATTTGTATTTTTTTTATATTTCACCTTGTGCTTTCTAATTATCCCCCACTCCCTGGTTTCTACTAGATTGACTGACTCATCTTCATTCCCTTTTTTACCTTTTAATTGTGTCGAAGTTTCACCTTCCATTTCTATTCATTTAGTAATTTCCCATGTATACTTGACAAAGTCTAAAGTTAAAATCTCTCCCCTCCATCCACACAACACAAGAAGCTCTCACCCTGGCTTCATCACACCACTTCTGATACTTCCTGTGACCATCAGTATCTAATGCTTCCTTATTTTCATATTCCCTCTTCCTAGCAAGCAGTTATCATCATCCATAATTTTATATAACCTATTTAGGTACATCCAGAAACTTATTTGTTCACCATTATTTCTTGGATCTCACATTTAAATTCTGAAGTTCAGTCTTCTTCTTCCTGAAATATCTCCTTCATTATTTCTTTCAGCTAAAATCATATTGATGGTCAGCTCTCTCTATCTCTGTCTGAAGTGATAGGTTAGCAGGGCAATGAATGCAAGGTCTAGGGTTATTTTCCCTGAGCTCTCTGAAGTATCTTCTGGCTTCTATCCTACTTTGAGAAATCTGACCACCTAATTGTTGATCCCTGGAATATCCAGCTCTTATCTTTCCTCTGTGGTTGCTTTTAATCTTTGTAGTCTTTGGCATCTTATAGGGTTTGTTTTTTTAAAGCATATCTAGCTAGGTACATATTTATTTTTATTTATCCTGCTCAAAACTTGTTGAGTTTCATCAGTAAGATGATACATGTCACGTACATTCCCAAAAATTCTTTTCTCACATTACCCCTCCCCTAGTTCTCCTGTCTTTCATCTGGAATATCTACTAAAAATTTCAATCTTCTATGTCTCCTAACCTCTTTTACAAAGTGTTCATCTTTTATCTTTCTGTACTGCAATCTATTAATAGATAATTTCTTTGATGCAGTCTTCCATATCAGTAATTTTGTCTATAGCTGTCTAATTTTCCTTAACCCATCTGCTGGATTAATTTCAATAACTTTTTTTTTCCAATTTTTTATTGTTGTAAAATACACCTAATATAAAATTTACCATCTTAACTGTGTTTTTTTAAGACGGGGAGTCTCACTCTGTTGGCCAGGCTACAGTACAGTGCCACAATCATAGCTGACTGCAACCTCCAATTCCTGGGCTCAAGAGATCCTCCGGCCTCGCCTCCCAAATAACTGGGATTATAGGCACATGCCACCATGCCCAGCTAATATTCTATTTTTTTTTTAGAGACAGGGTCTCACTATGTTGCCCAGGCTGGTCTCAAAGTGATCCTGCTGCCTTGGCTTCCCAAAGTGCTAAGATCACAGCATCTTAACCATTTTTAAGTGTACAGTTCAGTGATTTTTAAATACATTCATAATGTTGTGCAATCATTGCCACCATCCATCTTCAGAATTCTCTTCATCTTGTAAAATTGAAACTCGTACTCATTAAACAATAACTCCCCATCCCCCCTCCTCCCAACCCCTATCTCTATAAATTTGACTACTCTAAAGTACCTCAAATAAGTGGAATAATACATTAGTTGCCTTTTTATTATGGTTTGTTTCACTTAACATAATGTCCTTAATGGTTCATCCATGTTTAGCATATTGGAGAACTGCCTTCCTTTTTAAGGTTGAATAATATTCAATTGTATAGATAAACCACATTTTGTGTTCATCCATTCATTGACTGATGGACACTCACGTTTCTTCCACATTTTGGCTTTTGTGAATAATACTGCCATGAACGTGGTATAGAAATGTTTTGAGTCTCTGCTTTCCATTCTTTTGTGTATTGCTGGATCAT
Organism: Indri indri; assembly: GCA_004363605.1. Taxonomy (NCBI): domain Eukaryota; kingdom Metazoa; phylum Chordata; class Mammalia; order Primates; family Indriidae; genus Indri; species Indri indri. The sequence goes on along the minus strand of RJWJ010002592.1, from coordinate 65,473 downwards.
ATGGTAATTCTATTTTTAACTTTTGAAGAACCACCACACTATTCTCCACAGTGGCTGTACCATTTTACATTCCCACCAAAAATGCAGAAGCTTTCCAATTTCTCCACATCCTTGCAACACATTATTTTCTGGAGTTTTTTGATTGAAGCCATCCTAATGGGTATAAGGTGGTATCTGGTTTTTTAAAATTTGCATTTCCCTAATGATTAGTGATATTGAGCATATTTTCATGTACTTATTGCCCACTAGTATATCTTCTTTGGAAATATGCCTATTCAAGTCCTTTGCCCATTTTTGAATCAAGTTGTTTGCTTTTTTGTTTTTGCATTTTAGATTTCTGTATATTAATCCCTTATCAGATATATGATTTGCAAATATTTTCTCCTATTCAGTGGGTAGCCTATTTACTCAGTTGATAACATTTTTTGATGCACAAAATTTTAAAATTTTCATGAAGTCCAATTTGTCTGTTTTTTCTTCTATTACCTATACCTAAGAAATCATTGCCAAATCCAATGTTGTAAAGCTTTTGCCCTACGTTTTCTTCTAAGAGTTTTATTGTCTTAGGTCTTACATTTAGGTCTTTGATCCATTTTTAGTTAATTTTTGTATATAATGTTAGGTAAAGGTCCAACTTCATTCTTTTGCATGTGAATATCCAGTTTTCTCAGCACCATTTGTTGAAAAGACTGTCCTTTTCACCATTAAATGGTCCTAGCACCCTTGTGAAAAATCATTTGACCAAAGGTTTAATTCTGGGTTCTCTATTCTATTCCACTGGTCTGTATGTTGGTCTTTATGCCAGTACCATACTGTTTGAATACTGCAGACCTGCACTAATTTTTGAAATCATTAAGTATGTGTCCTCTAGCTTTGTTCTTTTTAAAGACTATTTTGGCTATTTAGGGTCCCTTGAAATTCCATATGAATTTTAGGATGGGTTTTTCAATTTCTGCAAAAGACATAATTGGGATTTTGATAGGGATTGCATTGAATCTATAGATCGCTTTGGGTAATACTGATATTTTAACAATATTAAGTCTTCCAATTCACAAACACAGGATGTGTTTTCATGTCCTCTTTAATTTCTTTCAGCAATGTTCTCTAGTTTTCATTGTATAAGTCTTTCACTTATTTTGTAAATTCCTAGTATTCTTTTTGATGCTATCATAAATAGAATGCTTTTTGTAATTTTCTTCTCAGATTGTTCGTTGTTAGTGTATACAAATGCAACTGATTTTTGTGTGTTGACTTTGTATCCTACTACTTTGCTGAATTCATTTATTAGTTTTAATTTGGTTTTTTTGTGGAACCTTTAAGGTTTTCTACATATACCACCTGCAAACAGATCAGTTTATTTCTTCTTTTCCAATTTGGATGCCTTTTATTTCTTTTTCTTGCTTTACTGCTCTCTCTAGAACTTCCCATACTATACTGAACAGAAGTGGTGAAAGCAGGCATCCTTGCCTTGTTCCTGGTCTTAGAAGAAAAGCTTTCAGTCTTTCACTATTGAGTATGATGTTTGCTGGGTTTTTCGTATATGACTTTCATTATGTTGAGGTAGTTTCCTAGTTTGTTGAGTGTTTTTATCATGAAAGTGTGTTGAGGTTTGTCAATTGCTTTTTCTCCATCAGTTGAGACGACTGTGTGGGTTTTTCCTTCACTCTGTTAATGTGGTGTATTACACTGACTGATTTTCGTATGTTGAACCATCCTTGCGTTCTAGGAATAAATATAATAACACTTGGTCATGGTGTACAATCCTTTTAATAGCTTGGCATGGTGGTATGTGACTGTAGTCCCAGCTACTCAGGGGCCTGAGGCAGGAGGATTGCTTGAGCCCAAGAGTTCAAGGCTGCAGTGAGCTATGATCACACCACTGTACTCCAGCCTGAGTGACAGAGTGAGACCCCATCTCTAAAAAAAGAAAATACTTTTAATATGTGCTGAATTCAGTTTGCTAGTACAGCTGCTCCTCAACTTATGATGGGGTGATGTCCCAATAAACCCACTGTAAGTTGGAAATATCATAAGTCAAAAATGCATTAACCTAGCCTACCAACATCATAGTTTTGCCTAGCCTGCCTTAAATGTGATCAGAACACTTACATTAGCCTAGAATTGGGCAAAATTATCTAGCACAAAGCCTATTTTATAATAAAGTGCTGAATATCTCATGTAATGTGTTGAAGCCTATACTGTAAGTGAAAAACAGAATGCCTATATGGGTACTCGAAGTACAGTTTCTTCTGAATGTGTATTGCTTTCGTACCATTGTAAAGTTGAAAGATCTTAAGTCAAACCATAGTAAGTCAGGGACGATCTGTATTTTGTAGAGGATTTTTATATCAATGTTCATAAGGGATACTGGTCCATAGTTTTCTTTTCTCATAGTGTCCTTGTCTGGCTTTGGTATCAGGGTAATGCTGGCCTCAAAGAATGAATTTGGAAGTGTTCCCTCCTTTTTAATTTTTCAAAAGAGTGTGAAAGGATTGGTATTAGTTCTTTAAATGTTTAGTAGAATGCATCAGTGAAGCCATCAGGTCCAAGGATTTTCTTTGTCAGGATTTTGATTACTCATTCAATCTCTTTACTAATTATAAGTCTATTCAGATTTTCTATCTTTTTGTGATTTAATATTATTGGTTTCATGTTTCTAGCAATTTGTCCATCTAAGTTAACCAATTTGTTAGAGTACGATGGTTCATATTACTCTCTTATAATCTGTTTTTATTTCTATAGAATCAGTAGCAATGTCCCCACTTTCATTTCTGATTTTAGTAATTGGAGCCTTCTTTTTTTTCTTAGTCCATCTAAAGATTTGTTAATTTTCTTGATCTTTTCAAAGAATCAACTTTTGGTTTCATTGATTTTCTCTAGTTTTTCTATTTTCTATACGGTTATGATACTCTAATTTGAATTTATACCAGTAAAAATTCTTCCTTTACAGCTCTCCCTACCCATTTCAGTTGTTCACATTCACAAAACTACTTTTTTTTTTTTTTAAAGACAGAGTCTGGCTCTGTCGCCCAGGCTAGAGTGCAGTGGCATCATCATAGGTCACTGCAACCTTGATCCTCCTACCTCAGCCCCCTTGAGTAGCAGGGATTACAGGCACGTATCACTATGCTCAGCTAATTTTTTTCTATTTTTTGTACACACGGGGTCAGCTCTTGCTCAGGATGATCTCGAACTCCTGGCCTCAAGCAATCATCACGCCTCAGCCTCCCAGAGTGCTAGGATTATAGGCATGAGCCACTGTACCTGGCCATAACATTCCTTCTTTATATACTATGTACCCCAAAACATAAACTTGTAATTCTTTTGTTTTTGTTTTTTGAAACAGGGTCTCGCTCTGTTGCCCAGGCTAGAGTGCAGTGGCGTCATTGTAGCTCACTGCAACCTCAAACTCTTGGGCTGAAGTGATCCTCCTGCCTCAGCCTCCAGAGTAGCTGGGACTATAGGTACAAGCCACCATGCCCAGCTAATTCTTTTTTCTTTCAGCTTTTTGTAATCACAGGGTCCCCCTATGTCGCCAGGCCTTAAGTGATCTGCCTGCTTCAGTCTCCCAAAGTGCTGGGATTCCAGGCATGAGCCACCATGCCCAACAGTGATTCTTTCAAATGCATTAGTAGCTTAAATCATGTAGAAAACAAAAAAGTAAAGTTAGAAACCATGGTGGTAATAATACAAGCTTTTATAGTTGCCATGTATTTACTTTTTTTGAGATCTTTATTTCTTCATACAATAGTCCTTTTATTCCAACCTGCAAGATGCAAGACTGCCCCCTGAGCATTACCTACAGTGCAGGTCTAGTGGTAACAAACTCCCTCAGCTTTTGTTTATCTGGGAATGTCTTAATTTCTTTTTTTTTTTTTATTTACTTTTTTTAATAAGGGCTGGAGAGCACCCGCAGGTCTTGAACCATAAAATGTCTTAATTTCTTCTTCGATTATGAAGGACAATTTTGCCAAACATAGGATTCTTGGTTGAGTTTTTTTTTTCTTTTAGCACTTTGACTATATCAGCCCATTGCCTTTACACCTCTAGAGGTTCTGATGAGAATTTGCTGATAATCTCATTGAGGATCCCTTGTATGTAACAAGTAGCGTCTCTCTTGCTGCTTTCAAGATTCTCTCTTCGTCTGGTTTTCGAAAGTTTGATTATAATGTGTCCCAGTGTGGGTCTCTTTGAGTTTATCTTACTTGGAGTTCATTGAGCTTCTAAGACATTACATTGACATATTTCATCAAATTTGCAAAGTTTTCAACCATTACTTCTTCAAATGTTCTTCCACCCTTTTCTCTCTTTTACTTCTGGGACTCCCACAATACATATTTTAGTCTACCAGATGGTGTCCCAAATGTCCCTTAGGCTCTGTTCACTTTTCTTCAATCTTTTTCTTTCTGTTTCTTGGACTTGACAATTTGTATTATCCTATCTTCGAGTTAATGGGTTCTTTATTCTGCCTGCTCAAATCTTTACCTGAATCTCTCTAGTGAATTTTTCACTTTAGTTATTGTACTTTTCAGCTCTGGAATTTCTTTTTGGTTTCTTTTTAGGTTTTCTCTCTTTTTTTTTTTTTTTGAGACAGAGTCTCACTCTGTTGCCCAGGCTAGAGCACCATGGCATCGGCCTAGCACACAGCACCCTCAAACTCCTGGGGTCAAGCGATGCTTCTGCCTCAGCCTCCCGAGTAGCTGGGACCACAGGCATGCGCCACCATGCCCGGCTAATTTTTTCTATATATTTTTAGTTGTCCAGCGAATTTCTTTGTATTTTTAGTAGAGACAGGGTCTCACTCTTGCTCAGGCTGGTCTCAAACTCCTGAGCTCAAACAATCCACCTGCCTCGGCCTCTCAGAGTGCTAGGGTTACAGGCGTGAGACACCGTGCCCCGCCCAGTTTTCTTTCTCTTCATTGATATTGCCATTTTGTTTATACATTGATTTTTTTTTTTAACTTTCTCCGCATCTTGAGTTCTTTGAGCATCTTTAAGGTAGTTGTTTTAAAATCTTTGTCTAGCAGATCTGCCATCAGGTCTTTTTTAGGGACTGTTTCTGTTGATTTTTTTTTTTTTCTTTTGAATGGACCATACTTTCCTGATTCTTTGTAGGTCTTGTGATTTTCTTTTGTTGAACACTGGACATGTGAATCTAATGAATGTGGTAACTCTGGAAATCAGATTCTCTCCCTTACCCTAGGCTTACTGGGTTTTTGTTACTGTTTTTATTTATTGTTCTTGTTTTCTTTTGATTGTTGTGGGCTGTCTCTGTGCCAAATCAGCCTGAGATGTAAACTTAAGGTCTTCTCAAGTCTTTTCTGAGCCTGTTCCTTTCCCTAGGCATGCACACTTTCTAATTTTCCCCCTGCATGCAGTTGCTTTTGAATATCCAAGTCTTTTAGTGTCTGGATCCCAAAAGAGGAAAATGAGAAAAATGAAGGTGGGGAGGATTGGTGCTTGCCCTTTAAATCCCCTTGAAGTCACTTCAGCTGGAGGAGTAGGAGCTGGCAACAATGGAAAGAGGTGTACCAACAATAGCCACCTGCCTCTTTGTCTGTACCTCTGTGATCAGAACCAGAAATCAGAAATCTAGAACACAGATCCTGCTATTTGGAGGCCAGGGTCCTTTTTGCCCATCCTGGCTCCCACGAACCGCATGTAAGATGCCCCAGAAACATGTGCACAGCTGCCTGCCAGGCAACTGCCATGCCCTCTGGCGGTGGGACACTGGGTAGCTGCTACTGTACTAAGCACTGAAATTGACCAAAATTAACCAGACTTTACACCATCCAAGCCTTCCCCTGGAAAGTGCAATCCTTCAATAGACTCTAGAGTTCCAAAACAGTTACATCAGAAAGATTCTACTGCTGCAATTGTTATCTAGCTGCAGAGACAAATTCTCGGTTTCTCCTACTCCACCATCATTCCAGGATCCTCTCAATGACTATTTTAACTCCCAGTTTTGTTTATTCAAATCTGCTTGATTTACCTCTCAATACCTCATTCTTCTTTTTTTTTGAGACTGAGTCTCACTCTGTTGCCTGGGCTAGAGTGCCGTGGCATCGGCCTAGCTCACAGCAACCTCAAACTCCTGGGCTCAAGCGATCCTCCTGCCTCAGCCTCTTGGGTAGCTGGGACCACAGGCACACGCCACCATGCCAGGCTAATTTTTTGTATTTCTACTTGTTTGGCTAATTTCTTTCTATTTTTAGTAGAGACAGGGTCTCGCTCTTGCTCAGGCTGGTCTTGAACTCCTGAGCTCAAGCAATCCTCCCACCTTGGCCTCCCAGAGTGCTAGGATTACAGGCATGAGCCACCGCGCCGGGCCGCAATATCTCATTCTTTTCTTGTGGTCACTAAACTTCTTTCCATGGCTCTAACCATTTCTAATACACTTATTTCATATCCTCCTTTAGACTTAGTCTTGTTACCTTGGGTTCTAAACCTTCTGTTTGAAAGGTCTGCACACAGGGATCACGTTCTATTGGAACATTTAAGTAGGGCTATTTTTTGAATTTTGTTCTTATAGAAAATACATGAGGTTTATTAGACTGTTTAAACATCTCTCACAAGTCACAGGTTTTATCTTTGCTTTAGCCAAGTACCCCAGGTACCTGGGGGACCAATGACAGGGACCAATGACAGGGACCAATTTGTATGTTAAATACTTAACTTGGCATTTCTTACAACACACAAGTAGTTTAAATTTAGACTCTAAAACATAGTAAGGCACAGGCCTAGGGTTTAAGTTTCTAACAAAATAACCTCCCTTGTTCCCCCACCCCCAAATAAAACAGAGAAGCATATTTGCTGCCTCCTGGGACAAGTTTATTAACCCCTTCCCTAGGGCTACAACCCTCCAAGGGGTCTATACAGGAACCTCAACTTCAGCTGGCCACCAGGCCTCTGAGCAGGTTCCACATGTGGAACAAGTCCCTACCTGTTCCATACCCCATGGCCCCTAGGGAAGCTGCACATACCCACTCTTGCCTCTATGGATCTGCTCCCACCTTGCCTTTTTGCTCCAGCATCACAAAGCTTTTCTGTTTATATAGCAAGCTCAGCCTCCATATCTGTCATCCAACATGGGTGTTGCTAGAGAGTTTCACTGGGCCTTACTCTTTCTCTCTAGTTGTTTATTCTTGGTTTTCTATTCATTTTGTTCTTCAGAATCCCTGCTCACCTGCTTAACGAGCATGCCAGAGCCCACCTCCTATAGAAAGCCTGTGTCAACAGGGCCCTGGCAGGCTGGGGGAGGAAGCACTGCCCTCCTTTCTAGCTCCAAGGCCCACATCCTTTTTAAACCAATTCTTTTATTTAAAAAAATTTCGAACCTACAGAAAAAAAATGGAAGAATAGTACAATGAACTCCAATACACTGTTCACCAGAATCACTATTAATATTTTGCCAAATTTGCTTTTTCTCCCCATATATATATATATACACACACATGTATGGGTATACATATATATGTGGGTATATACACACACACACACATTTTTCCCCTGATCCTTTGAACATAAATTACCAAAAGCTGACACTTGACTCCTTGACATATCACAAGGCATTCCCCTACACAGCCATAGCACTTTCCACACCTGAGAAATTTAACATCAAGAAGAATGTCTAGTCCAAATTAAGATTTCTCTGTCACAAAAAAATGTCCTTTATAACTCCCCACCCCTCAGTGCAGATTCAAGATCTGATCAAGATGCATATATGTTGTCTGGGTACTTCTTTACTCTCTTTTAACCCAGAACCTTTTGTCCTTTATGACACTGACCTACTTGAAGGGTCTAGGCTGTCCCCCACCCAGGGAGGAGGGAGCTGTGGCCAGTGGAGCCCACCCTAGGTGAGCACTGGCTCTGTGTTGTTCACTGCATGCAGCTTCCCCAGGGATAATCTGATGGGGTCCCTAGAACCATTCCTACTTCCACAGCAGCCCTTTCTATGTCTCATCACATCTTATTTCTGTCTTCCATGAATCATTCAAAATTTTTGGTCTGTGATCATTTTCTATCTGGTTTTCAAGCACTATCATTAATCTATGCTTTTAAAAACAGCCACACTTCCCTAGTAGATTATGAGCTTAGGAGCAACAAAAGGCAGAAGAAAATGTATTCTGTCTGCTCTCCTCTCAAAGAGCACTCAGGCACCAAGGAGGCTGCACCTTCCCAGCTGAAGTCACCAGCTGAAGTCACCAGCAGACAGTCCACTGTGCAAAGGAAGGAATGACATCCACCCTCCCCGGGCTTTAGCCACTAAAGGAGCTGCCCTATAAGGCCTGGTAGCACCCATCGGTCCCAGACCTGAGGGCATTCCAGATGTATTTTCTTTTATACATGCCCACTCATAAACAAATCATCTGATCCTCCTTTTCTAAGAACACTGATTCCCTCTAGCACCTAGGTTCCAAAATGTTTAAAAATATGGGCTTCACACAAGCAATGAACAACCAAAAAAGACTCCACTATGTAACCAAGAAGATGTGAACTTTCCTAATCTGTGTTTTTCTCTTTTCTTGTCCTGGCCCTTAAATAAGACCACTTAGTACACTCTTCCTGTGTCATTAGACATGTGAAGCTCTGGATGTTCTCACTGCTGAGAGGAAGTTAGCTCTGGCCCTCAAGCAACTGCTGAAAGACACCCTGAACTTCATAAGAAAACGGGCAGATGTTTGAATAAAGCGACTAAGAAGACAAAATGATAATATCACCCCAATGCAAGGTCTACTTCTACAGGTGAACCCTCAGGGACCCATGTTCAGGACACTGCAGAAACTCAGTGAAGCTCCATTCTCATTACCTTGTCTATAGTAAGCATGTAGAAGTGCGTAATGTCGTTCTCATGTGCATACTTGATTCTTGCCATGCACTCCTCTTCATCAATCACCTCCCCAACATACTCATTAACAAATTCTCCCTGGAAATTAAAATAACACGGTGATGACAAAGAGCACACTCACCATTTCTTAGTGTCAGCGCTCCAGACCCAGCATGACCAATTAAAACAGGGCAGCACAGGACATCTTGGGTGGGGTCTTACAAAGTCTTTATAAATTAAATTGAAAAGATCTTATACATATTCTATAAAGAAAGGTTGTCAAGAAAATATTTAAGTATTCTTGAAGTAGCAATATTCCAACCCCTCTTCCTGTAATATCTTGCCTCTCAGGAGCACTGTCTGACGACCAGGCTTCCACACAGCTCACCTTTACCTGTTCATTTCCCCAACAGGGAAAATGGTCACAAAGACTCTGACAGGCTCTGCAGCAAGAGTCTGGATAAATCAGTCATCAAGGCAGGCAGAGAAACAAAAGCGCTGGGAGGTGATCCTAAGCAATCTTTTCTACTGCTGCTGGGACTGGCACCAAGGCTACATTCTCTCTGGGTTGTGCTAGATCTGCCATGGGGATGGCCCTGGGGTCTGAGACTACCCATCCCTGGGCCATATCAAGGCACACTGGGGCAAAGGCACACTGGGGCAAGGTGGCAACAAGATGAGCAAGTCCAGCCATCTCTTTACACACCAGGCGCACTTGGTAATTTAGTCTGAGAGTGGGAACAGGGCATCAGTGGTCTCTGGCGTTTACTAATGACTTTGTCCTAGACTACGCCAGGACTACCCCTAATATGGGTCATCTCTCCTTGCATCTGCCTGGTGAAATTTCCCAAGCATCTGGCTGTTGGTCCAAAGGAAAGTGGGTCACTTCCCAAATCTTTCATTTCATAAAAGCAACCATCAAAATTCTGACTTAAGTCATGTAATTTATGAGAATTTATGAGTTTTAATGCTCATGGATAATCTTTTTCATGTAACATTTAAAAATATTCAATTGTGGCCGGGCGCGGTGGCTCACGCCTGTAATCCTAGCACTCTGGGAGGCCGAGGCGGGCGGATCGTTCTGAGCTCAGGAGTTCGAGACCAGCCTGAGCAAGAGCGAGACCCCATCTCTACCAAAAAATAGAAAGAAAATTAATTGGACAGCTAAAAATATATAGAGAAAAAAATTAGCCGGGCATGGTGGCACATGCCTGTAGTCCCAGCTACTCGGGAGGCCGAGACAGCAGGATTGCTTGAGCCCAGGAGTTTGAGGTTGCTGTGAGCTAGGCTGACGCCACGGCATTCGCCCCAGGCAAGAGAGTGAGACTCTGTCTCAAAAAAAAAAAAAAAAAAAAAAAAAAAATTTCAATTGTAATAATTTGATTTAAAAAAATTTTTAAAAATACCACTGTCACATGAATGCAAAAACAACAAGCAAATAGGAAGCCAGTGAACCATAATTCCTTAGCAGCAGGGAAGGGGGACACCACACACCTTTCTGATGTCCCTCTTGGCGACCAGGCCCCACCCTTTGCCATCGGTCTTGATGATCTTGGTCTCTGGGTACTGGCGCTTGGTGAAACACTGGTTCTGGCAGTACTCTCCCGCAGGACACACCTGTGGGTGGCACTCGAACATCAGCATCCTGTTCAAACACTCTGAATCAAAGCCACAAGGATTCTCATCTGTGGGCTTACAGTTGCATTTTGGGATTTCAGAAATATCAGCTGTGTAGATTTGGACTTTCCCATAAGGTTTATTCACCTGCAGGGAAAAAGTAAGCTGTCTTAGCCACATATACACGAAGAGCCTTCTGGATTCTCCTGCACAGCCACTACTGCCCCTCCCCACCCAACCTCCTGGTAGTCTTAAGCTTCAGAGGTCACATGCACCAGAACAGTCCCTCACCCCAACCCCGGCAGGAGCTCTTCTCTACCCTCTTAGCACAGAAGGCAGACCCATGACCTGGGAGCCCCATCCCAATACCCCTGCCCACCCACATTATTTTATCTTAGTGTTTGTGTTCCTCATTTATGAAAGAGAGCTGGGCTGGGCACTGTGGTTCACACCTGCGATCCCAGCACTTTGGGAGAGCAAGGTGGGAGGATCGCTTGAGCCCAGAAGTTTGAGACCAGCTTGAGCAACATAGCGAGACCCCATCTGTACAAAAAAATAAAAAAATTAGCCAGTTACGGTGGCACGTGCCTATAGTCCTCAGTCAGAGGCTGAGGTGGGAGGATCTCTTGAACCCAGGAGTTGGAGGCCGCAGTGAGCTGTGATCATGCACTGCACTCCAGCCTGGGCAACAGAGTGAAAAAGACAGTTGGATCGAAATTATATTTGTGACAGAATGGGACAGCTAAACTTTATTTGCCCTGATAATGAAGGCTATGGGTCAAAATTAAACTAAAAAAAAAAAAAAGAAAGAAAGAAAGCTAACAGCTTAGCACAGTACAGGGTATCCAGGAAATGCCTGACCACTCCCTTGTACAGCTTCCCAGCCATCTGTCTAACCCTCACTAAGCATCTATGGCCACGTGAGAAGGCACCCAGGGAGGCGGTGGTGGGAGGAGGGCACAGTTCTTGCTCTCATGACCTTGCAGTTTATTAACATTGAAGGAGCAACCAAAGGATAAAAGTAGCAGAGAGAACTGAGAAGAAACTAAAGTGGGAATGGATAATTTTGGTGGAAGATATGGTGGAAGACATCTTTGAGCTGCTGTGGTGTGACAAACTGTACAACACTTCACAGAATATCTACAAATATTCCCCAAGAATCTTTAGTTTCATGCCCTCTGATCCTGTACTTCTGTTTCTGGGAAGTCGTCCCAAAGAAAATATTATATACAGATGAATACAGAGAATGCTTTCTTTACACACAAAGATATCGACTGCAGCCCAGATTTCAGAAGCAAAGATGAAGCACATGACCCAGCTACAAGGCTGCTGGCACCCTTGTGTCACTGGGCCATGAGGCTCTGAATGATGGGACTCAGCAGCACATGCCCCTGAAGGCAGACTGCTCTGGGGGACACGAAGCTCTTACAAAGCTGTACCCTGGCTATCGTCCCCTACACCTGGGGACATTGGGCACAGGCTTTCTGTGGGGTTCACTGCAGTAAACACAGGATAGCAGGGTCATCTCACACCTTTGAGGCAGGAAGATTGTGCTGTTTCAGGGCCCCAGCGACTGAGCCATGCTGTGGGTGAAACTGGTCCCCATAGACCCACTCTTGCCTGAGCTTAACTCCAGCACATGGTGACAGCATGGTCTAGGTGGTGGGCTGGTCCCTCAGCTCCACCTGCTCTAGACAGTTGAGCAGGACTATCATTAATTCAACCTTTGTCTGGTCACGAAGGTGAGCTTCACACTCTAAGGCAAAACCAAGACCTGCCCCCTGCCACGACCCTGCAGTCACTCTTGTGTAAAAAGGACACATCCTCAGTGGTGATAACATCAGCTGTTTGCCTACAACCTCCTGTGCAGCCATCCACACTGGGCACTACAGACACTAGCTCATGACAGCCCTCTCACCAGCCACAGCCTACACAGAAGGAGTCTGCACACCTGAGAACCACTCACAGCCCCTTAGTGAAGACTACACACACAGCCATGCCCGAGAACCACTCAGCCCCTTGGTGAAGACTCCACACACACAGCTCTGACATATCACCTTTATGTGCTTGTACGGTGGGGGCTTGCGCTCACTCTCCTGTGTTTCTCTGGCTTCCCTTTGAAGTTTAACTTCACGAAAACGAGCTTCAGCTTCTTGCAGAGCTAAAAAGTCAATGAAATGCAAGTAAAGATTTTAGTAAATAAATACGTCTACCTTTTAAGCTCTGTATTTTAATGATTTACTCTAAACTTCCACTGGTAAGTATACTTTCTAGTTCCCATAAAACTAGAGGTTATGGAAAACCATAAAAAGGGCAGGTGTTTTAAATGCTGCAAAATGTTTTAAACAGCAGAGTGCTCAAAGAATGCCCTGGTAAATGAGGGACCCTGGGTGCTGTTTTGCATCACCTCAATACAAGGAGGCCCTAGGTAGGTTTCTGTTGGGCACTCCCGTCTCTGCTGTGGTCTGAGGACAAAGCACCAGGATCAATATTCGGGACTCACTGTCCTAAGGCAGAAAATGAAAATGCAACTTTGTTTTTCTCAAAGAGAAAAGGGGTCTGAGAGGTGAAACAGACTCAAGCAACAAAGAAAACACAAATAACCAATATCCCTGAAAGAACAGCCCCACCGTCAACGTCTATGTCGATGCCAGCTATGCCCTGTGGTCTGCCCGGTGTCAGTGGCTGCTGGCAGTCACTAAGAGGTCTGCCTCTACGGGATGCCTGCATCCAGAGTCAGGAGACCCCACCACCCACTACTTACCAGCTGACTGTAACCTTGAACACCTAGGCCTCCGGTGATCAATCCTCCAGCCTCAGCCCCCTAAGGCACTAGGATTTTAGGTATGAGACACCACACCCTAAAAATCTTTTTAATGCCTGCTCATTCTTATTCAGACCTGAGTGCCTGCTGTGTGCTGAGGACCTGCCGGAGAAGAACAGGCTCCTACTGCTCCACACAACCTGCAAAGCCCCTGGCACAGTGGAACTGACATAGCTTTCAAAGCTTGTGCATCCCGCCTGCCACTGCACATGCGTGATCATCAATCCAGGTACAACACAACACCTGAGCTTTCTCTACTGACTTCACTTGCTCTTGCTCCAATTCTTCCAGTGAGATGGCCACAGCCCATCCTGTCTCCTTCATGCCAGGTTTTTGGCCAGCCATGTGCCACAATGGCTCCTCTGTTTCCTACCCTGGCTATGGATCAGAGGCAGAGCACTCTGTCCACCCACTCAACCTGATACCTCATGAGGCCCTGATGCCCAGCTATGTCTACTGAAAGGTAAAGGGAGCCACAGAGAGCCGGGTGCACATGGTCTAGACAACAGGAAACTTTCCTCCAGATCTGCATCTTACAAAAAACAAAGCTATGAAAACTTTCTGTAAATTAGTACTAACAGTAATTTCTTAAAAATAGCTTTATTACATTTTAATGAAATTAATCATGTGCTAATGACACAAAAGTTAATAGTATATCTTATTCTATGCCTCAACAAATAAGTCTGCAGACTTACTTTTTTCTAATTTAAAAGTACAGATAGAATGCTTAGTCTAGGATTTTCTACAAAGAACAAATTCAAAAAGCAAAGATCAGGATTAACAAAATGCACGAGAGTGCTGTTCCACTCTCTATCTAGAAATCTCCGTACCGTTTTTGAAGACTCTTCCGATCCCTCTGACCCCCTGGTAGCGGCTGCCCCGGTCCCCCTCCATGTACGGGAATACTCGAGCCTGATGCGTCCAATAATAATCTTTAGACCCAAAGAAAAACACAGGGAATTCTCCAATCTCGTGCTTCATTTTCTGAATATTTGGGGGAACATTTTTGGGATGGCAAACTTCTGCCGGCCACCATCTATTATAAATATTAAAAACAGGATTCACAGACTCTTCAGAGAGAGCGACAATAATTTCAATACGTTAAGTACTGTAAAGTGAAATGAACACATTTCAACAAGGAAAGACATAAAAGCGTATGATTCTATTTCTCACACCTGTAGTTCCCAAGTTTAACCCAAATAATATCTTGGAAGTGTAGTTTCTTCCCAGCCTTGCAGTCATTGCAGAACCAGCTGCCGTCGGGCATCTCAATGTTCAGGCAGTCCGGGTGGAAGGCCGCTGGGCAGGACTCACAGCACAGGAGGCTCCCCCCTGCAAAAGAAGGCAAGGGGGGCTTAGCCTGTCCAGTGCAGCTCAGCCCAGGCATGGCCCTTCACAATCCATAGCTATTGCATATTCAACCCTTAAACATTAGTTTAAAAACAGTAAGACAAAAGCTAATGTTATTTTTACCACAAATAATTTCCCATAAATCTGTGAAATGATCATAGCGAATTTGGAAATAACACACTACACTACTAAATGTGAAGACATGGTAAACGTTATGAACATCAATAAACACAGCATAGATAGGACTAAAGCTTGCCCTCGACGCATGGTTTCTAGGAGCATCAGTAAGAGCTGCCTGTGCTGAGAAGCCGGCAGGCACCCCCCAGGCCCCTCACCTTTGGAGCACACGAAGCACCAGCTCACATTGACGTGGGCATGGTGCCTCTTCCCCTTCCGAGCAGTGAAGTGCCCCGTGCAGATGATGCTGTTGGAAGCAATCACCGAGCATCCTGCTGCCAGACAAGCGTCTCCTCCGTGATACGCAACAGGGCAGCGGACACACCGCATCATTTTACCTGAGACAAAGAAATGCATCCTGAAGACCCTAAATGTTGCCCACTCCATTACAGCAGCTAAGATTACCGAGCCTCCGTAAATTTGAAAAGTTAATGCTGAAAGGAACTTTGATAAAAATACCTTTGTATTTGATAAAAATACCTTTCATCTAGGCAAAGGTGCTTCAAAACTATGTTTGAGAACATGGCCAAGCATCTGAAATGCCATATTCTAAAATAAAGTCAACCAGCGTTTCTCAGCTGGCACGGCTGGCATTTGGGGCACTTGGGCGGCTGCCCCATGCACTGTATGATGTTTAGCAGCATCCCTGGTCTCTATCTACTAGATGCCAGGAGCATGTCCCCAAAATATCCCCCAACATTGCCAAATTCCCCCAGCAGGCAAAACTGCTCCTGGTGGAGAACCACTGGAGTCAGACAACCTACGACCCTCAATCCCACACACCTAATGTTAAATAATGCAAATGTCATTCGATCTAAAAATGTTTTTCTTATATATGAAGGGCCATTAAAAATAGAGCAAACAATCTATCAAAATGGTTCAGAGTTGCCCCATTCCTAAAATTAAAAATGATATTTCGGAGGGAAAGGAGAATACGGGGCAGGTCCTTTGTCAAAGGAAACCCTAACCCAACCAGTACCAAGTCAGTAACTAGGATTAATGATCTTTAGTGACAAACCCAAAAGCTGCCATGCTACGCCCACCTTTCAAAGCACCTATGGGACAGTCCAGGCACAGTTGTACCTTTTGATGGCCTTGGGTTCGCAGGGTTTGAAGCATGGCAGCTCACACAGCTGTGCAGGGGGCAGCGGAAGCCTCGGCTCTCAAACACCGTCAGAGGGAATTTCCTCACACACGCCTCGTGGTAAAATTTTCCACACTGAGTTACGACACAGCGCTTAACATCTGTCTTGCTCTCCTTACACACGAAACATGAGTGAATCCCTAACAAATGGTTAAAGGGGTGGAGAGAGAAGTAAATCAATAAGAATTAAATTGTAGTTCTAAGCCACTAAATCAAGCAGCTTTTTCGTGGACGCAGCCCATGTTGCTAAAGCATCTGGCTCTATTTCCAACCCTGCTGACTAGTCCAAGCATTCTTCAGGAAAAAAAATCCAGCCATCAAGGGTTACCTGGCTGTGATCTGAGCCCCCACTTCACCTGAAATACAGGACAGTTGTACTAGGCAGCCTAGCTGGGGAGGCTCACTCTAGCGGACAAGGAATTCGAGGGAAGAAAGGCTTTTCCTCCTTGAGAGCATGGTACAGAATCATTCACAATCACAGGCAGATACCCTCAGAAGTGAGGAGCTGCTTGCCAAGCTGCCTTGGCTTAGGGCCTCTCCAGGAGTCTCCCTGACCCAGGACGTTTTCTGACAAGAGCCAGGAGAGCCCTCAGGCCTGGCAAATAGATAGACAGGCCCACAGCTGTGCAGCCCATCTGCCCACCATGGCCCCAGACTGTGCACGGTGAAACCTGATACAGTAATGCAGCAATAGAACTAAAGTTCTGACCACTCAGGTTGAGCTTGGGGCTGTTCCTTCTGCTGAACTGAAGCTCAAATAGATACCGTGTCTTCATAAAGAACTCCACACGCCTATGAACTTCAGCATTCTGTGACCAACCAGGTTACCTGCACTAGCAATGCCAGGCTGTCTAGAGCCGCAGTGCCCACGATGGCCGCCTCACAGACAGAACAAGGCTCAGGACAGCCCAAGGGAAGGGTATGGCAAAGCCTACAACCTGATATCCTCTCCCTCAGTCAGTCACTGTATACCAAACTGGTCATCTCACTGAAGTAGTAAGGCCTACCATCTGATGGGGACGTACCCAAGGGAACACACACAACTAAAATCAGAGAGAAAACTGAGGGGACCTCTAAGAGGCGGTCACACCTGCCAGGTGCAGACTGCAGACTCCCCTGAGGGACAGGTGGTGGTGTGGGGGAGGAAGCCTGTTCTCTGATAGTGTCTCAGGACAAGACTAGTGAAGGGAGTGGAGGAAAAGGTGGCCAGTTGAGCTGCAGAACTGCCCACCCTCGGGAACAAGCCTTAAAAGTAACAGAACTTGCCTGAGGTGCACTCGCTACAGGTGAACCTCCCTTCTGGTCTCCGGGAAAGCCCAAGGCAGGAGAGGTGGAAAGCTCCACAGCAGGGGCCTTCACACAACAAGAGGCTGCCTGTCTTCTCACATAGCTGTGGGGACAGAAAGGGGCCACATGAGCCAACCCAGCACGAGTCCCTTCTGCACTCTTCCTTACCACAAGGGGACAGTTTGACTGTCTCCAATGGCAGAAAATTCTGTTTTGCTACTCAAAGAAATATAAACACAGGTGTCTAGTGAAATGCTTAGCTTGAGCAGAACCCATAATAAATACAGTATCAGATCAAAACCAGATGACGTGTTACAGAAAGGAGTCACTTCCTCAGTAATGATGAAGGAAACCACAGGATCAAAACCCTGAAGGGTACATTCAAAATGTTTCAACTTAGATTTGGAAATCAAGAAAACCCACAGCACATTTTCATCAAAAATCAGTCATCCTAGAGCAGGTGATAGGTACTGAGCTGGCTGTAGGTGAGGCATAGCGCTGGCATTTCTCACATAGCACCAGCCCTGCAGAGAAGGTCCGACTTTATTTCCACCTTATGGATGGAGGAGGGGCTAAGGCAGAGAAGTTAGATGACCTATCCAAGGGCACTGTGCCAGCAGGACACCAACCTGGGCCTTCATCACTGCGTGCACTTCTGCCCCCTGGGCAGAGGTCAGCTGACATCCACCTCAGCCACAGCATGGCCCACCCAGTGTGGTGTTAACAGTGAGACCAGAACATCAGCCTAGCATCCCCACCTCTTCTAACATATGACCTTTAGGTGTGTATGTTATATGTGACACATACATGAAACACACATCTTGCACATGAACAAAGGATGTTAGCTGAGGCAACTTAATCCCAGGACTCTGCTAGTGGCCTAGCTCTTTCAAAACAGACCAGTGAGAGAGGATGGAGCTGGGGAGGGTCTGGAGGGAGGAGAGAAGATGCTGTAGCCTGGCTCTGCTGTACCCACAGCCCTCGGCAGGTGCCATCATGGGACAGAGCAGATGCTGCCTTCCCCTCACCTGACACACGTACTCCTTTTTGGCGGTCACTCCTCGCTCAGACTTTTTAGACGAGACGGACACTTCAGTCTGTGTTTCATCTGCGCTTTCATATGGGGACTCCGAAGGCTCGTCTCCCAGGCTGTCTGAGACCTGGAGATGAAGGAAGGTGGATGACAGTTCACTAGTCGCAGAAAACAGTGAGTGTCCACCCCCTTCAGAGACTCGCCCCACCTGGCCTCATCTCCTAGAGTCTTTCTCAACACCCGTCACTGCCAGTGACTCCCAACATCAAATGGTTTTTGTGATAATACAACTTGTCAATTGAGCTCTATAGAAAATTCAAAAATGAACTTTATCCTACTCAATATTTAGCATACATATGTATATATGAGGGCGTATTCCTTAAAAATGAAGTAAGTCATGAAAATCCAATTTGCTCTAATAGGTGAACTAAGACGGGCTTTGGGACAGAGAATCTTGACCTTTCTTACCCAACTGTTCAGTTCCTACTATCTTTAGGTAACAAAAACATGTTAGTGCCAAATGAATTTTTAAAGGAACCAAGATGAATTGTCAAACGTAATGTCTCATCAGGTGACTGCGCTGTCCCGCTGTTGCCTAGGTGGAGACCACGAGCCCTTCCAGAAGAGTGTGCTCCCGCTGGTGTGCCGACCCAGGGGCCAGGGGTCTTCGCTCACACCCGAAGGCGACTGGCCCTGCTGTTCTTCTTCCTCCCATTGCCACGTCTCCCCTGAGATTCTTAGTTCATTCGCTCCTGCCCAGCAGAGCAGGTAAGGCAGGAAAAGGGAAGGTAACATAAGGCCTACTTTGCTAACATTTTAGTCTAAGTAAAAGGTCGGGAAGAAAGAAGTGGAATTTCTGAGTAAATGGAATGATTTTCAGGTTGTATTTCATCCGTCTGTCCTTCATTTAATAGAGATGATTAAAACCAGGCCCAAGCCTCACCCTTGTACATAACATCTCGCCTTCACTTGACAAGCAGTAAGTGTTCAAATTAATAAAACAGAAAACCTTCTTGTCTATCGAATTCAGGTGTTAAAAAAATTTGGTTTTTATTTGATGTTAGGTAAATAAGTGTCAAAATTCAATTTTAGAGATGAAAGAGAACTCTATTTCCTGTACACCTCAATACTCACAAGTAATTACATTATAGGCTTGCTGTTTGTTAATGAACACAAAGCTAGAAGTTGAAATAGGGCCACATTAAAAAACAAGAATAAACCCACCAGGGATTCTGATCAATCCTGTGGCCTTATCAATGAGCTTTTCCCAGATTTAGCTCACTAAAATCACAGGGAGCACTGGAAGAAAAAAAATTAAAAATAAACACAGGAGTTTTTGTTGACTTTAAATTAGCATTAAAGTTGGCTGACTTCTTCTGCGGGCTTCTGCTGGCCCTGACTGGAGAATGGGCTGCTCTTCTAGCCTCACTAGACACATCTTTAGGCACAACCTAAAGAAAAAGTTGCCTTTTAAACTCAATTTCCTCACCTTGTCCAGGAAGATGGAAATAGTATCATGAACAACACTAAATCAGTGCATTGCCCCCACAGTGAGGCTCTGCCACTGTGAGGCTAGCTGGGGGCCTGTAAGGGCTGCAGCCCACCCTCGAGGCTGACTCACCTCCTGCACTGTGACGTTAACATCCGCAAAGAGGCCACTTGAAATATCTGAGTTCAAACCCCAAATCTAATATGTCCATCGGATACAGGGTCACAGGAGGAGGCTAAGTGCTTCTGAGGTGGGCATTGGGGGAGCCTGGGGCATTGGGAAGCAACGGCCTCCCTATCTGGCTGGGGCCCCACTCAGAGTCGCCCACATGGCCGCCCCAGGCTGACCCATCTGACTGACGAAGGAACCACGGCCCATGGAAAGGGGCCTCCACTTGGGCTCAAGGAAAGAGAGCCCTGTGCGCTATCACCAACCCATGCTCTTTCCTTCATGTGGCTGGAACAAATTTAAAAGCTAAAAAAGAGAAAAAAATGCATGGAGAGAAAGACAGAAAACACAAACCAGTCCTGGATCAGAGGAAGGAACAGCACCTTTTATTTAAGATTTACAGAAAAAGTTAGCACGTTTCCACTTGGAGATATTTACTAAATTAACAAAGTCTGTTTTGAGGAAATAAACACTGAAATACATATTTTGAATGGAAATATAAATGTTAGGACACACATGAGGCTCGTTTCCTGATTGGGGTCTGAGATCCACATACAGAATACAGACCTTACAACATTACAGTCCATGACACAGATTGCAGAAGGTTCCGACGTTTACCCCACCACACCCCTTCCCAGCGACTGGACAAAAAACTAGCCACAGTCGAGAAGTATCCAATGCTCTCCGATCAGCAAACCCCGCAAGAAGAGCAAAGTACACAGGCATCACACAACGAGCCTTACTCCAGCGGCAGGCACCACCTCCACACCCCAGGTGACGTGACTCACTCGGAGACGCCATTTGTGGACGTGGCACGTTCACCTGTGCGGTCCCAACACAGTCCCAGATCTCAGTCTAGACATCTATGATCTATTCCATGTCCAACAGGGTGCATTTGGAAAGAGAAAAGTGCAGTGACTGAATGGACATAGACTGTCAAGAATTTCCCGTCGCTTCCCACGTCCACCATGGCCACGCTTGTGGCACCGATTTCCGAGTAGCTTAGTTCCTGACTTTCGAAAGTTTTCTTGAGTCTGAAAATACTTTCTCCACTCTCTACTCAGTATGAGATAGTATGGAGTTGCCTATTTGCCTTAGAAATACATTCCTTCGGGGCAGGGAAAGCAGTCTCCTTGACATATAGCAGGGACTTTTCAAGATGATGTTACCAAACATAATGTAGCCTAGGGCATACATTCCAACCAACTGATTTATGTGAACCACAGTCAAGTGCCACCTGCCATGACTGCAAAACAGTCCCCTACTCTTCGGAGTGGTGTCATACACATTGAGTTTTTAAGTTTTTGACAAAACAAATCCCTTCACAACTTGAATGCTACATCATTTTTTAAATACAATTACAGACCTTGAACAACAAATATTTCTATAAACCAACATTATTTTCATGTTTAAGTTATGCTTTTGTAAAGGAAGAAATTGGTAACTAGAAGTACTTTCACACAGTGTTTTGGATTTACAAATTGTAAGAACCCTGTTCTCAGCAGATTTAATGAGTTTAAAATGAATTTAAAAGACTAATCTCAAACAGGTCTTCCAAGTTAACATCACAGTGAAATATTAAAGTGGAATTAAAGTAAATTTAAAATAAGTCACTCATCATCTAAAATACTATAATTCATAATAATTTTTTATTAAAATGACCCTCCTAGGTTACATAGACTAGAACCTTCCTAGCTGCCCCTAAATTCTAGGGTTAGGGCAAGGCATCAGTCATTGAGAACATAAAAAATCTCCAGTTCACAGAACATCATTGTGCTTCACAGTCATCTTCTAACCTACGTGGGCTTCTGTGTCATCCAACAGCCCCAAGAAGGCAGCCACGAAAACCAAGTAGTGGCTGTGGCTGCAAAGTCAGGCCATGCCTTTGTCAGAGGTAAAATGAGTCTTTAAAATGTCCTATCAACCCAGCTTTGTCCTAGCTGTGCCCTGAGCAGTGGCCATCCCATGGGGGGTGCACTTGGAAGGGGCCTGGTCTGACCAGCTGCAGGCAACAGGCTGCGCATGGTCTCTGGAGGACTTGAAAACAATGACAAAACTGCCTATGGCCCTCCACCCCCACTTCCTCCAGCTGGGCCAAGATCCCTGTCCCCACATCAGTCATTTCTTGACAACACAATATGTCTAGTTAGCATGCTTCAAAATACTGGCAAAGAGTTATATGCAAAAAGCCTAACAACTGCAAGTAGACTAGAAACAATTTTAAATGTGGATCTAACGTGTAACCATGTAGTTACAAAGGTATCTAACAAGATGAGGCCTGTCAGGTTGCTGGAGGGATGCCCTTGCTGGTGAAAATGCCCCTTACCCTTCCAGTACAAGGAATGAGATGAATAAGGGACTCATAATTTTCTACCTGCTAAGGATAGTCAATTTTACATCACTGGCAGGTAAGTTAGTGGTAATTTCTATTATTCTAGGTAAAGCAATAAGAACAGTATCTTCTCCCTTCTCTACTGCACTTGACTAGTCAAAAAAAAAGGACAGTATCTAAAGGGGTCAAAATCAATTTCATTGACCCAAAATCCTAAAATATATAGGAGTCGGTATATTTCTTTTAAAAAAACAAAACAAAAACTTTATAAGTTAATAAAGAAGCCAGTAACAGCTCTGAGAGCATTTTGAGAAACCTTTTCTAATAAGATAGTGGGATTTTGGTTTCTCCAGCAAAAAACTAAAATTTTGCTTTATAATCTAAGTCTGTGTACAAAAGCCTGACCAGAAGAATCTTTAAAATGAATTCACACTTTAAAGGGGACAGATGTTTGAGAAGTGTGTTATGTTAGAAATCAAATCAAGTGTGTTATGTTGGAAAAAATGAAGCAAACTTGCCAAAATCAGAACAATCTTATTTTTCACCTTCTGCTATCAGAGAGGTGTTCTCCCCAGGGAAGGAAAGCCTCTGCTTCAGACCAGCCTTCCGGGCACAGCTCAGGCCCATACATAAAACTGACATCAGTTACCACTCACTCGCCAAAAGAGCTTGTTCCTATTCAACTGGATCAAATGAACCAAGGACTTTCCTCTCACTTGGAAACACTCATACCCGTACCCACACCAGGACTGAAAGGGTGGACAAAACCGAAGCTCAGCCTTGCCACAGCAGGCACATCATGTACTCACTTCAGGCTCTGGGCAAGAAACTTCTCAAGGGCATTTTCTAATCATTTTAATTGTATATATATCCACGGGCAAGTTTGTTTATTTCTGAACCAGATGCTAACTAACACTCTTAATTTTCTTTTTAAAAACATTTCTGTGACGGCCTATCAGCAGGTATTACGGCCAATCACCATCAAGCTGATGTTTGTTCTGCCTGGCCCTATGGTCTGGCCACTCTCACACACCTCTGGGCACAAATCTTGGGCAAGGAGGTCAGGGCCAAGAAATCTCGGGACTCACAAACTTGTTCCTGACAGTTCAGGTCCTTCCCCCAGGTATATTCAGCTGTTAACATCCAAAACTATGTAAGCCTCTTGAAATAGCTGCACCTGTTTCCTACTTCCCAATCCCTGAGCACCCCATTTTAAATCTTCCTATGCTTCTGCATGACCTATTCCAACCAAAACCATGGAATCAGATATGCCTAAATCTAAGGGCCTCATGGGGATCACCTAGGCCACTCCCTCCCACGGGAAAAGTAGGCTGACCCTCATCGGAGGCAATGGGGCAGACGGGGCTCCTGGCTCCTGCCCCAGGACTCCGTGTGGTATACAAAGCCACCCTCTGACTTCTACCATATAAAACTTTGCTTCCGTATCATGAAACTCCACTTAGGTTTCTTGGTGATTTTCAGGAACATCCTCTTAAAAATACTGGAGTTATTTTCAGCTGGGAGATACAGATATAATAGATATAATGTATACTAAAGAGACTACTGAGATATAACTACACCTAAAGTCAGCATGACTGGAAAAAGACATTTAACTTTTGGATGAACTCTGAAGAAAGGCCCCCAAGAGAGATGGAAATCCATCCATAGCAGGTGGAGAAGTTTTAGATGTGGATATTTAAAGACTTGGCAGCCCAGTGGCTCTCAGATCTGTGTCAGAAAAACAATGCAGGACCTCTACTGCTAACATGTGCACCCCCTCGAGATGCTACCCTATCACAATGGAGTACTTTCAGTTTTAGAACAGCTACAATCTGAACTTTTATATATTGTGATAATTTTTCACTTCTCCTGAATGCCTCAGTTTTTATAGTAGAGAGCTACCTCCCTCCAACAGGCACAAACGTGGTGTATGAAAGATGGTCGGGAGCAAATCAAATGAGATCACTAGAACGGCTCTATGAACAACATAGGCAAACTCATCTGGACGACGGGAAATTCAAATGACTTAAGGCTAGAATGCATTGCTGCTATTTTGACATTTCTAGGAAATGAAGGAATTTCATATTAAATTCGTAGCATAATGAATTTTTGTACTCTTGGCAAACAAACTATTGCTCCTCCCTAAGCTCTTTCAAACAAGAGCTCCTTTCCACTCACTGCCCTCAGCTCTGCTCCTCTGTAATGAGATCACTTCTGGCATCTGGAGTGGGACAGTTCACTGCAGAGTGTGTAGTACACCTGCCTCGGCCTATCTGGTCACCATCCATATGTCTCAGAGGGTGCTGTCTCCCGAAGCTGGGAAATACTGTGTAATTTCCATCCTTGCTCCTCCAGGCCCCCAGCTGAGGCTGATTTTATGCCACTCTGTGTACACGATTACAGCCATTCCGAAGGGTCTCCCCTTCTCTATGACAGAGAGGAAAGTACTCATGCCATGGCTGACTTCTAATGCATATATCACATATGGCCTAGCTGGCTGGCCAGCCACTCAAAATTCATCATGCTGTAATTTCAGATGAAATCCCTTAATTCTTGCCAAAAGCCTTTCAGACTAGAGTGATCACTTCTTGAACCAGGGCCATTTTTACGTCAATTTTTTTCCCACATCTTTAAATTTACTGATTTTTTATTTTGAGAATTTCAAATTTACTCTTAAGCTTTTTCATGTCCTTTAGGAATAGTCCAACTTAGATTGCGCCTAGGCCATCTTTGAGGCCATGTATCCCACAACAATTGGGCAAAGCCAGCAGAGCAACCCAACCAGCCGTCAGCCACACCGTCCAGCTCCCTAAAGTGCCACACAAACGAATCCAGCATTCTGCCACTTCTGGGTTTAGTCTGGCCCCACATGCATAATGCAGTCAAGGGGACCACTTTTCATGCCAAAGCAAAATTTATACTTGTGGATAAGAATAGAATGATGGCGATTTTATTATTTTTATTGTTAGACCATTACTGTCACAACAGTGAACCACATAGTCCTTACCAGGCACAGGAGCCCTAAGTATGTTACATGCATTACATCACTTAATGGTTTGGAACAGAAGTATTAGTCAGAAAGTTTCATTAAAGGTAAAACACAGCTGAAGAGTCTGCTGGGAATGAATTGCAGGCTATTCACATGGTACTGTGACTAGCATGCATTCTGCATCTATGACCTGAAGGGCAAGTGAAGCCTTTTCCTCGCCATGCAAACATGCGGACACCTGGGGGCACGACACCAGGCTGCTCACCCAAGATTAAGACACTGAAACATGAGGGCTGATGTTCTATAAAAGCAACTGATGAAGTGGCTGGTATAAATAACCTGATTACAGTATCCCTTAGACATATATATATACATACACACACACACACACACACACACACACACACACACACACACACACGTCAGTCCTTGAATCAAAAGAGTTAAATGGTTCACAATGATACTTTAAATGGTATTTTTTCCTAAAAATTTACTATATCTAGTGTCATAGTAAAACTGTTTAGTAAAAAAGGACAGAATCAAAACTCTTCCTGCCTTTTACACTGGAAATTATAGTTTAGTATCTACAGTCTTGAATACATTTCATTGGCAATGAGAATAGTAGACAAAGACCCCTTTTAATGTGTACTATTTGTTCTTTGTTTTTGAAGGTACGGATGCTGACATTTTTCAATAAAAATTCAGTAGTTATGAACTAGAGGAGAAAACGACCTCTAACAGGACCACCCCTTCTGTGCGGTGTCACTGTTGCAGCTCTGGACAGCCCCTGATTGAAGGGCCTGCTTTTCAACTGAAATCTACATTGACCATTGGAATATGAATGTGTTTCTACTATGAGATGAATGTGATTGAGTAAATGGCCTTGATTAGGTATCTTACCTTAGTCTTAAAATTTGTTATCTGTTTTCTTCATTATGTGTTTATTAATACCAGTAAAAACAGATTATCACACATCTTCCATAAAATGATTGTGATAGAAATGTCACTTAGTGTGTACGATGATACACCACCTGCAGCAGACATCTTGGAATATTACATCATTTTAAGTGCAGTACAGGGCAGCTGAGTTCAAATCCAACTTGGCTGATGTGGGCTCCCATAAAAGCTGTTACCAGTGAAGGCGAAAAAAATAAGAATTTGCTCTACTAAGGGAATAAGAAATGAAGTTACAAAACACTTAAATCACATTAATTCCTTCACAGGCCTTTGTCATGCAAGTGTGTAATTTTAATCTATTCTCTTCATTGGGGTGATGTAGTACCATGTAATAATTATTCCAATATAAATTTTATTTATCGTATATACCTTGTTAAACAGGAATTTAAACCACAACATGACCTAAAATGTCTTGAAATACCAATCCTATGAAAATCTCTTATTTTAATCAAGTGTGATGAAAGGAAGAAAATATAAACATGCAAAAGGTACGTAACCCAAATAGGAGGTCAGTCTGAATCCCCAAAAAGCAATTCCCATGGTCACTTAACTCATGTCAGAACCAGGCCCAGAAGTGTTTTTTGTTTTTTGTTTTTTTTAATAACACTACACTTTGCCTCATACTGCTAACAGGCATTCAACATTATACACATTGTAAACATTTACTACAGTTCAGTAGTGTTAACACATAATAGACAAGTCTGTTTGACTAAAGTTGTTTTCATTAATAGTATAATTCTTTAAAAATGAACTTTAATGGAAAATTTATATAAGCCACACAAAAGTAGCCTAATGCAAAATGCCTAGTAATTTAAATGGTTTTATATAAGGAACATAATGCATGCTATGGTATCTATGTATCACCTTCAAAATGTAAGAAGGTATATGAATTTCATGTATTTAATATATAATACAAATGATTTAATAATCTATTCTAAAGAATTTAAAATCAGTTAAGTCTAATAATTATAAAATGTTTCATCTAAGTTTCCCCATGTTCACACTCCCCTGACTCACAGGCATGCCTAACCAGTTTGTTCAGCCTTCACCCTTGCCATGTCAGCCAGTGTGCTACTCTAAACCAAAGCCTCTAATACACAGGATTTATGATCAGTAACCACAGACAGGATTTCAGTAGCCTCAGTGTTCTTTCTAGTGTACCTGACAACAGTATATGTAAAAACTCACCCAGATAAGTGGACCAAAATATGATGCAAAAAAAAAAAAAAAAAAAAACTCATTAAAAATTTTTTAAAACAAAAATGCCAACTTAAATGAAAGGGTCTACAGAACTAAAACTTTTTAATGTTCTTCTTCTTTGGAATTGTAGACTACCTTTCGTTTGATTTTCTAGGATACTAACCTGAATTTGGACAAGAAAGAAAGGAAAAAGAAAAAATTATTTGCATAAAATTTGCCTTTTCGTGTTTTAGTAAGCTCCTAGAAGTTCAGCAAGGAATTCTTACTGCATTTTCTCAAATCTGCCCAAATATAAGAAATGTTTAGTTATCTATACATATCAACTAAAAGCAAGCCCCAGTCCCACATATGTGAGCAGCTCCTGACCACTACTAAGTTGGTTTGAGCCACTGAAGAAAATTCCACTCAGAGGAGTAGTCTCTATTTGCACGAGCACTGAGGGTTGACAGCAGCGAGGGCAGCACTCTCTGGGCACCTTCACACACTGGAAGGCCTACCCCTCCTCTAACAGGAGGAGATAGTTGAGGCACACCCCATCCCTCCTGGGGACCGTGGGCCTTCTGACCCAGCAACAGTAAGAGGCCTATCCAGCCTCTGCCTCACTACCTTGTTCCAAAAAGGCCTATCTCCTCATAAATATAAAAACAGGACTCATGTCTACAATGAGAAAAACAGAATCGCAGGGAACAAAATAACAAGAAATTAAAACTTCAAAGCAAGCTCCATGAAAGTAATCACTAAGATCAGGAAACCAAAACTACTAGACAAAAAAGTGGTCACACATTCTGTGGACGGTTTTTGTTTTGTTTTTAGCCATGGCAAAGACTTTAGATCTGATAATAAAGTCTAGATGTCCTGTTGCAATGATAGCAGGTAACAGCCTCAAATAGCTATTATTTTGCTATCATATATTTTGCAAGTCCAGAAAACAGGAGTCATATTACAATGATAGTTCTGACTCACCTCAACACTCAAATAACTAAGAATATGCCAGAATTTAAAGGACCAAAGACATGGACCCAATGTTATGAAACGCATGAGAACAAAGAAATCACTGGCTTCCTCCACAATCCTAGGTCTGGAAGCCACAGGAGTTCAGTGTGGCATGTGAGCCACCCTTCACCCCACTGGTATAAGTGCACAATGACCAATGTCAGCTCAACTGACACAGTGTCATGCTAGAACCAACGCAGACTTACTTTCATGTGAAAACTTACAGTGTGAGGATTATTTAAAACACAACATTTTAAAGACAGATTTCAAGAACAATTAAACTGCATCAAGACTGAAGTATATATGAACATTTACACATACACTGTGTGTGTGTATTTATATTTAAAGTGCTCAGACTAAAATAATGCACTATTTATTTCCATTTCATTAATTTTAGATAGTTAAGAGGACCTAAAACTCACCTACATTTATGGAGAACACCAGTGTTACGCTTATTAAGTCTGACCCTTTACTCACATTGCAACCTGGTAGCTAAGTGGCTGGCCTTCATATAAATGCCATGGTTATCATCATGATTATTATCATTATTATTTTACCTCATTCTCAGTTAAGGATGCAGAAGGAGATGAACTTTTGCTAAACCCAAGAGCCGAAGATGCTGTCGCAGAAGCTCGATTTCGCTTCTTCAGTGGTTTGCATGCATCAGACAGATTTTTCGTTGCTGTAAAATAATTTTGGTTTATAAAATAAAGTTTGAAATCTTAAACCCTCAATGTCTTTACTGCTTTAAAATTTCCCCTCAAATACGTGAAGTTCTAATGATGAATCTTCTGGGTTCCTCTGTCCATCTGGCTTAACTTTTTACAATGGAAAAATCTGAATGTAAACAAAAACAGACAAACTGTACAATGAACCCCATGTCCTTGCTGCCTGGGCCCCAAGACCATTGACCTGGAGCTAATGTGGCTCCATCCACACCTGGTTCCACATCCCCCTGCCAGATTATCCTGAAGCAAATCCCACACATACCATTTCATCCATGGAAATTTGAGTATAATCTCTAAAACACAAAGTTTAAATATAACTGCAATACCACTATCATACTTACTAATCAAATCATCAAATATCTAGTCAGCATTCAAATTTCCAATCACTCACAAATGTCATTTTTTAATAGTCTATTTAACTGATTGATTGACTGATTGTTTTAAAGAGACAGGGTTGGGGGGGCAAGGGCAACCTAAACATCTGTACCCCCATAATATGCTGAAATAAAAAAATAAATAAATAAGAGACAGGGTCTTGCTATGTTGCCCAAGCTGGTCTCAAACTCCTGGGCTCAAGCCATCCCCCTGCCTCAGCCTCCAAAGCAGCTGGGACTACAGGCGAATGGCACTGCACCGCAGATAATTTTTCTATTTTTAGTAGAGATGGGGTCTCCCTCTTGCTCAGGCTGGTCTCAAATTCCTGAGCTCAAGTGATCCTCCAGCCTTGGGTTCCCAGAGTGCTAGGATTATAGGCCTGAGCCATCGTGCCCAGCCCTGTCTCTTAAAAAAAAAGAAAAAAGAAAACAAAACAAAACAAAACCACCAGTACAGCACCTCATGCAAACAATAAAAACAGCCATTCCCAGTCTCCACTTATTCTCTCCCCTGGGTTTTGTTTTCCTTTCTAATTAAGAGTTAGAGAGATAGTAAGCCTTCCTTATAAATTATCAGACAGTATTTCAAAAAGATAACTAAAATGGAATATGATTACCCTTTTTATTTTAATAGTTATTTTTCATAAACATTTTAAGCTAGCTTCTTTAACATGTGAAATAGAAATAACTAGTTATTACTTTTGTTACACAGAGGATCAGGATACTGAAGAGTGGTGGAATTTATAGCAACAACTGGCACTATCAAGTAAGAAACCTGAAAATTTCTGGTTTCAATCACTTCTCTAGTAGAATTTTAAATTGAAAACAATACAGCCAAGTAAAACATCAGTAGAAAACTTCAATAAAATTTAGCCAAATCCTTAAAACAGCTTATACATTAAAATAGTTTATTTCCCAACTGCACGAGAACCTCCTTTCCTTCTTATCCTTTTGGGTTCTAGCTTAATTGTGGATCCTTCCCCTGCCCTGTTCTCCTTCCTCAGCCCCTCCTTCCCCTCCATACTCTCAGGCCACCCCCCCCCACCCCCGGGCCACCCTGTTCACCCACCTAGCCCAGCCCAGGCACCCAGAATTAGTCAAGAGGGAAGGAGCGCTGGCCACATTACCTGCCTGGCTCTTGAGCGAGGAGGCTGCCTCTGTGGCCTTGTAAGAACTTGTTCTGGCCGTTTTGTCAGTGATTGTGTCTCTCTATTATTTAAAAAAAAGAAAGAAAGAAAGAAAGAAAAGAAAAAGAAGAACAGACAAAAAGAAAAGGAAGGAAAGAAATCTCATGTGAATAAAAACACAGGTTGCTGAAAAGTTTCATGACAGAAACTTTTTCCTTTGGAAATGTGTCCCAAATACACGAGTCATCTATGGTTGTCCAATCTCAGAATTTTTTTTTTTTTTACAATCTGGACTAATTTTTTCTTTGCAACTCCAGCTCTCACATCTGTCAGGAGGATGATCTGGGTGAGTCATGTTGTTAAGATACCTGACATGAGCTGTATTCAACATGCTTCCTAAACATTCCACCAAATCCAAAGCAGAGTATTAATTTAAGGAAATCTATCCTACTCAAGAGGTGCCCAATTAAGTTAAAGTCAGCAATGCCATGTTAGATCCAACATTACTAGTCTAATTCACTACATTGAGCATTTCCAATTTGAGACAAACTTCAGATGTACGTAACAAAGATCAGTAAAACACATTTCACAACTGAGAATAGAAAAAAAAATAAAATAAAATAAAAGAGAGAGAGAAGGGATCTTGAACTGAACATTTTACTGAGATTTTGAATAATGTAGTTGAAAATGCCCTGCCTCCAAAGCGCTAGGGAAGTACTGTCCAGGGGTTACCCTGCACTCCAGGAGGCAGGTCCCTGCACTCATACCCCGCATTTCCAACCTGCCTGAGAGCAGGGCAGGTGGACAGGATGCCGGGGGTGAGCAGGGGGCGGTCACAAGGACTGTGGACAAAGTAGCAGGCAAATGCACTTGGGACAGTGCTGGCACATCAGAAGTACTCCACTCACGTTAGGATTCATATGTGGTGTGGCTTTAGGTTGTGAAAACCAGACCACAGAAGACAACGCTACTTTATCACGTGCTATTTCCTCAGCTACTACCTAATAAAAATATTTCTACCTAGCTACTTAATGTGAATTTTGCTATTTCAAATGTCCAGGATCACACTTTTTTTAGGGATATTATTTATATACATATTTCAACGCAACCAATTTCAGTTATGATTCCCAGCAAAGGGCTGCTTTAATAGCAGGTGACCAGAGGAAATATCAAGGATGTGCTTGCTGGTAATTGCAAACTTTAGTGACTCCAGGGGAATTTCGCCTAGCTTATTACTGAAAACTTTGATCACTGAACAACCCCATCTGATGGCAGGTGCCCCAGAAGAATGCAAATGCTTCCCTGAACTACAAATATGACTTCATTTATTTTTTTTTTTTTTTGAGACAGAGTCTCACTCTGTTGACCAGGCTAGAGTGCCGTGGCATCAGCCTAGCTCACAGCAACCTCAAACTCCTGGGCTCAAGCGATCCTCCTGCCTCAGCCTCCCAAGTAGCTGGAACTACAGGCATGTGCCACCATACCACGCTAATTTTATATATATATATATGTTTAGTTGTTCAGCTAATTTCTTTCTATTTTTTGTTTTTAGTAGAGACGGAGTCTCGCTCTTGCTCAGGCTGGTCTCGAACTCCTGAGCTCAAACAATCTGCCCACCTCAG
This sequence comes from Indri indri, assembly GCA_004363605.1. Taxonomy (NCBI): domain Eukaryota; kingdom Metazoa; phylum Chordata; class Mammalia; order Primates; family Indriidae; genus Indri; species Indri indri. The sequence goes on along the minus strand of RJWJ010002592.1, from coordinate 33,235 downwards.
CCTCCCAGAGTGCTAGGATTACAGGCGTGAGCCACCATGCCTGGACCAAATATGACTTTAAAGAAATAAAATAGAGGATGTGGTGTCCACACATTTACACTTTAGCAATGTGAGATTTATCTTCCATGCTTCAAAATAAAACAATAAAAACAGCATCTTAATTTAGATCAGTAAAAGATAGGATGAAGCTTTACTCAAAAGTATAAATACATGACTTTCCTGTCAGAACTATTACTGAATATAAATTCAAATATAAAGTTCAAAGTCTTTTTAAACTTTCACTTCATGAAAAAGCTAACTGGACCTCAGAGATGAATAACTGGCACTGCATCATATGCTTGAAAAGGGCTCTGTTTTACTATATGCATGAGTGCTATATGCTAGACAGAATAATCCAGTGTTTCTTTGGATATATGGACTGTGGTCAGTTTCACTCCCTTCTGGGTCCCTTGACACATCCTGGGAATATGCTCAAAGTCTAAGGACCTAGGGCTGCCTTTATGTGAAGCTAGGCCTTCATAGCTATGCTGTTCCTTTCTCTGTTGCATCCAATAGGCCTGTGCAGCCTGCTTAGTATTCCCATTGAGTGAACAATAATGTGAATTACTAATGAACTAAATGTAAATGAGTTCATAAATCTATTTTCAATACCTTTAATGGATTCTTTAATTTTTTAATGAAGTATAATACATATTTCTAATGGACTTTCATGTCAACTCATTATTTACACCTTGAATAATAAGCCCTATAGACAAGAGTTATTTTTAATATACAATTTTGTCCAATCCAAAAATCAAGTATTACTCAAAGTGTTTGGATGTTTGTTTTCTTGGAGAGCAAATTATCAGCAGTTTCTGTGTTAACATCCCAGGATGATAAAAACTTGCTTTCTTCAACAGCCTTTCTCAACAGGGTTTGTGAGAAAAGCAAGCCTTGCTGAGTGCCACCCTGGGGAGAGCTGAGAAGACCACTGCCTATATCCTGTCTGCATTCTCATGTAGGGAAACACTGGCACCAAGGGTCACATGGCACATGTTCTAACAGGCCAGGCAAACCCAGACCATATAATTACCTTCCGAAGACTGTGCTTGTCCGTCCTGAGTCTCTTCCTGGGTGCATCCTCAACTTCAACACCATCTATAGGGTCCTGTGTTCTCTTTGTGTGGTTTCTTTTTTTCCCATTTAAGTTACCTTGGAATGAGGAATGGGGAAAATTTACATGAAAAACACTCCAAAAACTGCCCTCCAAAGCTTCAATGTATAGATCCAGCCCATGATGGATTTCCTGTAATCCTGCTGATTTCCAGGATGTCTTACACATCAAATCTCAACTGGGGACTGAAAATATTTTATCTAATCTAGAGATTATTACATTGGTATTTGTTATAATAATTATATTTTAATGTATTATAGCATTAAATTTAAATATAACCCAATATTTTTAAAAATCTCTTGCTAACATTCAAATTTAACATGTAGAATTTAAGTTGAACTTTAAAAAAAATACAACTGCCACTATTTATACAATACCTTAAATAAGCATTTTAAGTAGCAACACTACATGTATATCTGCAAATTAAGGGCTTTCTACATGTTTGCTTGACTGTGCCATATGTTAGGTGTTCCCAGGAGTATCAACTAATCAAAGACCTAAAGTGTCCAAAAAGTACTGATCTTGAAATATATAAGAGTGCAAATTCTAAAAAGATGATGAATTAGAACATGCCAATGTTTATTTTAACCACAAATCCAGTATTTTCATTTGCATGACTGCTTTACAGAGGTTCAGGGTTTTTTATTAACAGATTATTCATCAAACATCTTGTGGAAGGACACTGTCATCCTCAAGCCTCACTACTGCTGAGGACAACACACCAGCACAAGAGTGCTGAGCTCTATGGCATCCAGCAGGGCCTTCAGAGGAGGTACAAGTGTCCTTGCCCTGGGTGCCAACATGTGCAGAGCCTCACCTTGGGTCTGGCCTAAGGTTACTGCTAGAGAAGAACCAAGCAACCAGAGAGCTGGGTTCCAGACTGAGGTGATCAGGGCCCAGCAAGTGACCCTCACCAAGCTCTGCTCCTACACCACTGCGGGCTGGCCGCAAAGGCAGCATCAGGAGAGGCATGCAGAGTGGTGGATGGTAGGATCCATCAGCCACTGCCCAAACATGAGCACCAAGCAGCACAGGCAGCCTGACTCCCTAGAACCCTCCATCAGCATCTGCTCATTAAGCCAGACACCTGCCGGTGGCAGCATCAACCTGCTGCCTCATTTTCCCACAAGTGAGGTGAACTCACAGTCCTTCACATAAGCACCTCCTGAGTACCTCTCCCTCTACCTAGAATGAGGCAGCAGTTGTTTCTTACAGAAATAAGTAGTATGGGCAACTGTCTGCATTTCCAACACTGAGACAAAGGGTCAGGTCATACACAGGCATTGCACACCATCTTTGTTGTTAGTATGGGGTTCACCTGGAAGTCAAGGACAAAGGGCACCCAAGAACCAGTGCACCTGACACACGCTGTGGACAGAAACCCCACCTGTCCCTTCTCCTGTCACTAAGTGATCAGGAACAGCCCAAAATGGCAAAATATAACACAATCAGATTCACACTTACTCTTTAAGAGTAAGCTGAATCCGGCTTCAGGAAGACCCAGCTCATTTTTAAATAAGCAAATCATTGAAAAGAGATACTTCTCTAAATTTAGTGTACTGATGAAGACTGAGGTGAACTATTGCCTTTTAAAGAAAATATGCAAATCCCGAATATCCTTGCTATTCTAAATCATAGTATTTGCAACGAACACTGAGCAAATTGAACAAGATTCAAGATTAATTAGATAGCTGATGAGGAGATCTCGAAAGCCCTAAAACAAGATAAAAACATCTGAGGGAAAGAGAAAGGTGATACAGCGCATGTGGGATACCAGCCCAACACACACAGCACAGCTCCATGAGCACAAGCGAGAACACGAAGGCAGACTGTGGTTACTTGTGGGCCTCCTTTGAGGTGGGTCTTGAAACACTATGTTTGGCCTCTCCAAATCTCCTCAATGATGAGCTTTGAGAGATACAGAATTTGTATTTTAAATGGATACCCAAATACGTCACATTTATTTTTGCATTAAAATATCAGTTTTCCACAACTTACGTATCCAAGCACACACAGATCACAAATCTGACCACTGTTACATATTTTCTCCAAACCTCACAGTGTTGTCTCCCAACTCTTACCAATACCTGAAGCACAGCAGCACTTTTTTTTTTTTTTTTTTTTTTGTGACAGGGTCTTGTTCTGTTGCCCAGGCTGGAGTACAGTGGCACAATCATAGCTCACTGCAATCCTGAACTCCTGGCCTCAAGAGATCCTCCCTCCTCAACCCTCAAAGTGCTAGGATTACAGGCATGAGCCATTGTGCCCAGCCCACTTTTTGTTTTTAAACTGAAGGCCTAGGAAGAACCAAAAGACACTCAAATTTAAGGTCAGTCCAGTCACCCTTCTCACCCTACAAGCTCTCAAGCCAATAGGCCAGGAACTACCTCCATGCCAGGGCAGCGCACGCTGAGACTGGCAGGACAGCTCTCAGCAACGTGGGAAGAGCAGCCTCGCTGGTAACCACTGGCCTGAAGTCTGACCCAGCCACATCCCACAGGCCTGGAGTCCTGGAACCACCTGGCTCCCTTCTGCCTATCCTACCCCTCACGACCCATCAGCAGCAGTGACTGCAGTGCCTGCTTCACTTGGGCAAAAGAGGGAAGAGACCCATAGTCCAGACAGAGGATCACATGGAACAGCTCTCATGATGAGTAGGGAAATGTACACAGCAGAGGTTGCTTTGATTGTGACCACAGGTACTCTGGCAGCTGGCCCAAACACCATGGGTCAGAGTTGGGGAGATGGACACATTTCCCTACAGTTCCAACACCAGAGCTCAGTTTGCTACACTTCACACGTTGCACCTAAGCAGAGGATACTAGTGCAGTTTTATGTTTACCAGAATCTTCTTCAGACTGGGCAGAGGTCACTAGGGCAAATTTGGTGTTATAGCGTGCTTTCTGCTTCTCATTAAGCATGTTCCACTGGGATCCAAGCAATTCTTCAATCTCCTCACCTGAAGCATCTGGGTGCTCAGCAAACACCTGTGAACACAGGAAAGGGGTGCACTAGGGAGGTTAAATGCATAAAACTCAAATCAAATGCATGGCCCTTCAGAACTTAGTGTGTAACATTTTTATTCCCACATCATGAAACTATTTCCCATAAAAGCTTCAAAGAAAAATAGCATTTAACTGATGCTGTGACTCCCTGAAAATTCATAAATGAAAACGGTGCCGGTAAAAACAATACATACGAATTTATGTAAACACAAGAAATGATAAATGGTAAAAAGAGAAAAAAAATATACTTTTCCAAGATCGATAAATCATTTGTAAGACACAGTTTCTAGGCTAGGCATCCTTGAAAATCAGCAGTAGTGCGAGTCCCACGGAAGTGCCACCTCTGAGCATGGAGGAGAGGAGGCCCAGGTTGGCACTCTTCACTGGCCGCAGCGTCCATCTTTCAGGCATGAGCCCTGGGTGGGCAGTAAGAGCAGTACACCCAGGAGTACGTCCAGATTTCTCTTACAGCCCAGGCCAACAGACGGAAACAACTACTGCACAGCCAAAAGACAGGGCTTCCCTGGCTCTCTAGCCACAGTGGGGCTGCTGGCATCCGCCCCCTAGGACATTGCTACAAATGCAGACTCCCAAGCCCCGCCCCAGCCCTGCCTACCAAGAATCTGCATTTTCACAAGGTCTCCAGGAGATTCATGTACACATGGAGGTCTGATCCCTGGGCTCTGGGCCTTGGCTGCACATGGTGACAACCCAGGAGTTTTAACACCTGTTGTGCTCAGGTCCCTCCCAACACCAACTCAATCTGGTGGGCCTGGCACAAGTGCTTTAAAGGTTTCTCATGGGTTGCTAAAGTGGCCTCAAGTTTGAGAGCCATAGATCCAGAGAGTAGGGGACAGCCTGTTTCTGTTCGGCTGATGAGCTAAGAAAGATTTTTGTATTTTCAAACGTCTGAAAAAATTCAGGAGATATTTCATGATATACAAAAGTTACAGGAAATTCAAGTATCAGTGTGCATAAACAAAGTTTTATTGGAACGCAGTGTCACGTGTTTGTTTCTGTGCTATCTGTGGCTATTTTCAGGCTACAGCAGCAGAGCTGAGCAGTCAGGATAGACACCTCACTGCTCACGAGGCCCTGGAAGATTGTCGACTGACTCGGAGCACTGACCAGCATGCTCTGGAACCAGACCTGACCAGATGTTGGCTCATCCTCAGCAGCGTGTGAACATGGGCAAGTAAGGTGTTGTCTCTGTCTCTGCTCTGTGAAACGAGGGCAGCAACGCTCCACCTGGCAGTGGTGTGGAATCAGCGGGTTAATGCTGGCTGGTCACCATCACCACCTACACCAACCACCTGTCCGGCCAACACAGGTAACCTCTGCCCCTAAACTGAAACCCCTCCTCACAAAGCAGTCACCGCAGGCAGCTTCTCATAGCCTGCCATGCCACCACCTGGCCTCCTGCTGCCTGGATGAGTCATGTGACCACCCATCCAGCCCTCATCCTGCTGCTGCTCCACCCCTGCCTGGACACCAACACCACCAACACCTACCCACCAGTGCTTCAGACGAGGGTGAATGCCAACCTGCAGTCATGCCCAGCCTGACTGCCAGTGACCTCCTGCCACCAGGATGCCAGTTCCAACTCCGGCTCTGATCTCTGGCACTCAGTTCCCCTATGCCCCCAACCCCCACCTGGGCATTCCTAGCCCCTGTCCTGAGCCTGTGGGGCTCTGTTCTGTCTGCTGCACCCACTGCCCAGCTCACCAGCTCTGAACTCTCCAAGCACCAAGGGTCATCTCAGATCATCATCCAGCAAAGGTTCCTGTGCAGGGCTTCAGATCCACAAAGTGCCTGCCCAAGCTCCCCAAACACAGTACATTCCTTTGTGGGCCTGCTGCCCTTGTTTAGCCACTAACCCCGATTAGAATGAACCATAACAGTATCCACAGCTGCTGCATCAACAAGGGTCGGGACCACCCTTCCTCTTACATCTAAAACCTGTGCTGAGCTGTGGCTCATAGATCACACCCGCTCCTGCACCTCACACATCTTAGAGCTTCCTTTTGTTTTTAGACTCCAGAGAAGAGTGCTGCAGCCCAGCCCCCTCCTCTGAGGCAGCCCATGAGCCTGCCTCCTAGGGCATTACAGACATCTACCATGCCCTCTCTCGAATCACCCGCTGTGGGGGAACCCAGCTCCCGTGTCATGAAGACGCACTAACAGCCCTGCAGAGAGGGCCACATGGTGAGGAACTGAGGCCTCCTGCCAGCAACGTGAGTGAGGCAGGCACCTCAGAAGCAGATCCATTGGCCATAGTCAAGCCTTCAGATGATGTGGCCCCAGCTGACGTCTCAACTGCAACCTCGTGAGAAAGCCTGAGGTAGAACCACCCAGCCAAGCAGCAACTAGATTCCTAACCCACAGAAACTGTGAGATGATAAATGCACGTTGTTTTAAGCCACTAAGTTTTAAGGTAACTTGTCATGCAACAACAGGTAACTAATACAAAGGCATACACAAAGAACAGAGACATAAATCATTGGTTCAACTCTAACGAATCTTTAAAAATTAAGATCAGGGAAGGTGGAAAAGACTTTAAAACACAGGCCTAAGAAGTCTGATAATGAAATTGCTGCTACCTGAAGCTTCGGTAAACATTTGCAGTGCTTTTTATCACAGTGGGGGACCTCACATGCAGATAAAATAAGGGCACCATGCTGGCAGCTGCCTGAATTGCTCATTCTCTCCCCTGCTCAGGTTTTCTATCACCCTCACACAAAGGGGACATCAGTTTTTTCACAGACCGTGTCTTCCAGCACACTCCTCATCTTCCCTCCCTACTCCAGTCTCTTCAGCTGTGTTCCAGGAACATGACCAAATATATACATGAGCTGCACATCTCAGCTAAGCCTGACAGACAAGGGCTGACGAGGAAGAGCTGTTAACCAAATGCTCCACCCATCCAAAGATTCATCTCAAAAAGCATAGTATTTTTCTTAACTGGCAAGAAGGAAGCTGGAAATTGCTCTCCAAAGTAGACAAAAAGTGGCAACAAAAGACCCTTGACAGTCACAGAATTCCATCTAGTGACCCCGGAAAAAGAGGGCCCAGGAAGCAGCAGGGGCTCGGCCAAACTCCCTCCCTCCCTGGCTGGCTGCTGGTTAACTGACCACACAGAAACTATCCCAGGTGCATCGCCACTCCCCAGAGGAAAAAAGAACCCAGAAGGGATCAGATCACTCTGTAGGGTGCAGTCAGGGAGGAGCTTCCTCAATGTAAGTTTAGAATTACTTATGACAGGGTCAGCATGGACACACTCCTAATAACAACAAAGTCACCGAAACATCACTTTTCTGACAATACATAATTAGTCAAAACAAACCAGCTCCTGAACCCAGCCAGAGGGGAGGGAGGCTTAGGACCAGGTGTGGGTGGGGCAGGGTGTTTGACACTAATTCCGAATGGTTTTTTTATTTGTTTTGTTTTTTGAGACAGAGTCTTGTTCTGGGGCTCAGGCTGGAGTGCAGTGGCCTCAAACTCAGCTCAGCTCACAGCAACCTCAAACTCCTGGGCTCAAGCAATCTCCCTGCCTCAGCCTCCCGAGTAGCTGGGACTACAGGCGCGCACCACCATGGCCAGCTATGTTTTTCTATTTTTAGTAGAGATAGGGTCTTGCTTTTGCTCAGGCTGGCCTCAAACTCCTGACCTCAAGCAATCCTCCCACCTCAGCCTCTCGGACTGCTAGGATTATAGGCATGAGCCACCGTGCCCAGCCCATGTAATGTTTTGATACACAATTCACACAATTAATTCACACAATGGAATTAATCAAATCAGGGCAATTGGGGTACGCATTGCCTCGGGCATTTATCATTTCTTTGCGTTAGGAACATTCCAATTCTACCCTTAGTTATTTTAAGGTATACCCTTATTGTTGATTACAGTCACTTTGTTGTGCTATGAGATATTGTTCATTCTATCTAACTGTAGAATGTAACCCATTAACCTTCCCTGCTTTATCCTCACCTCCCCACTACCTTTCCTAGCCTCTGGTAACCATCATTCTATTATCTGTCTCCATGACATCAATTGTTTTAACATTTAGCTACCATGGAAGAATAAGAACATGTGAGATCTGTCTTTCTGGACTTGGCTTATTTCATTTAACATAACATTCTCCAGTTCTATCCATGTTACTGCAAATGGCAGGATTTCATTCTTCTTTGTGGTTATATAATATTACACTGTGTATATGTACCATCATTTCTTTATCCATTCATCTGTTGATGAACAGTTTGATTCCAAATCCCGGCTATTGTGAATAGTGCTGCAGTCAACATGGGAGTGCAGACACCTTTTCGACATACTGAATTCCCCTCCTTTGGAAATATACCCAGCAGCAGGATTGCTGGGGCCTATGGTTGTTCTATTTTCAGTTTTTTGAGGAACCTCCATACTGTTCTCCATAATGGTTGCACTAATTTACATTCCCACTAACAGTGTACAAGTGCTCTACATATCCTTGCCAGCATTCATTATTGCCTGTCTTTTTGATAAAAGCCATTTTAACTGGGATGAGATGATACCTCATTGCAGTTTTGATTTGCATTTATCGGATGACCAATGATCTTGAGCATTTTCTCATATACCTGTTGGCCATTTGTATGTCTTCTTTTGAGAAATGTCCATTCAGATCCTTTGTCCATTTTTTAATACGATTACTTGATTTTTTTCCTATTGAGTTGTTGGAAGCTTTATATTATTTTAAATCCAACAGTGACCACAACCCATCCACCACTTGGTGCTGACACCTCCTCCCTAGGTAGTCCTCTGGGCTCCTGGACATAGGCACACACTTTCACAGCTACCCATTCCACTCTTCAGATGGACAAAGATAGAGGGGTAGGTCAAACGAAATAATGTGTATGTTGCACGTTTCAAATGTTATACAAGTGATAGGATCTGCATATCCCTCAGCAACTTGCTTTCTTCTTTGACAACCGGTGAGTACACTTTAACTGAAATGTAGAGTGTTACACTGCAGGAACATACCATAGTCTGCCATTCACCTGACAACTTTTTAGTTTTGGACACTGTGGTGTCTCCTTGGATACAAGGGCGAAATTACTCTAGGGGAAATACCTAGGAATGAAATTGTAAGAAACAAAGAAAGCACATCTTCACTTTCACTAGATATTGACACATTTCCCTCACCAGCATCAGATGAGGATCCCCATTGCTGCTCATCTTCTCAGCCCCAAGCTCATCTGAGCTTGGTGTTTGCTCACTGGGTGACTATGTGGCCCCATCCCACCATGACTTTAATCTGCAAGTCCTGGTGACAGCTGAGGGTGAGCAGCATCTCCTCACATAGTTACTAGATGTCCAGCCTTTTCTGTATGTTGCCATTTTTGTAGCCTTCCCCCACTTTTCCTTTGGAATTGTTTCAGCTCTGTACACAGAGCTTGTCCTTTTCACTGTGTTCATGGTGTCCTTGGCACATAGATTTTCATTTTAATGTCATCCCTTTCTAGTCTGTGATCAGTCTGGCTTATTTTAAAACTCATTCCCTCTCCCAAATTGACAGAAGTCCTCTCCCATGCTTGCCAAGTTCTTAAATCACCAGTGGTCCCAGCATCGTGTCCAGAGCAGCCACTTTGCCAAACTGGCAGCCCTTTCCCATTCGTCTCCACATGCTCAAGAGTTGGCTCTCGGCCCCGTCCTGGGCAGTGTCACTACCCTGTAGGTCTCTGGCATGAACATCGCTGTTTTAAATAACAGAAAGTCCTTAGGCCAAGCCTCTCTTCAAACATGGCTATGTTAGCATCCATTTACAAAGTGCAAAAAAATTCCCATTGGGAATCTTATTAGAATTACACTGAAGCTACACACAGTGGCTCACACCTGTAATCCTAGCACTTTGGGAGAACAAGGTAGGAGGATTACTTGAGCTCAGGAGTTCGAGACCAGCCTGAGCAAGAGGGAGACCCTGTCTCTACAAAAAACAGAAAACTTAGCCTGGCACGGTGGCACACACCTGTAGTCCCAGCTACTTGGGAGGCTGAGGCAGGAAAATTGCTTGAGCCCAGGGGTTTGAGGTTGCAGTGAGCAATGATGACATCACTGCACTCTAGCCAGGGCAACAGAGATTACTATAGGGGAAATTAACAATTTCAGGGCAGTGAATCTTTCTTTCTATACAGTTCTATTTAGGTCTGCTAAAATATCAGTTACTTTTCTACTTTTGTTTCTATTATCAATGGTATTTTTTCTAATATTACATTTCCTCTTTGTTGCTGCACTTGTATATTAACCGTACATCTGATAACCTTGGTGAACTCTATTAATCCTACAGATTTTCTGTACATTTCCTTGAGTTTTCTACATAGACCTCTGCAAACAATGACGTCTTTATTTCTTCCTTTACAGTTATGCCTTTTTATTCCATTTTCTTATCTTACAGTACTGGCTAGTATTTTAAGTTCAAAATTTAATAAGTGGTGAAAGAAGGCGTCCTGTCTCAGTTATGATTTTAAAGAGAATGCTTCTAAAGATTCATCAATAAGTAAGTACCTTGATGAAAGTTTTTGATAGATATCCTTCAATGGATTAAGGAAGTTCCCTTCTATTCCTGGTTTATTAACTTTTTATAAAAAAGCAGTTAATTTTAATGCATGTTTCAAAACATCACATGTACCCCATAAATATGTACAACAAAAAAAGCCAATAAATTTTATCAAATGCCTTTTCTCCATCTTTCGAGATGATCATTTAATCTTCTACAGAGTAAATCACAATAATAGATTTTCTAATATTAAACCATCCTGCATTCCTGAGAAAGTTCTACCAGTTATTCTTTTTTTCCTTTTTCTTCTTTCTTTCTTTTTTTTTTTTTGGGAAATCCCCTTATCTTCTAACTACTGGTTATTCATTCTTGAAGGCACCACTTAAATTCCTTTCTCTGGAAGACTTCCCAGTTCCTGGGTAGGGACAAAAAAAATCACATCCCATGGATTTCTTAGAACACCCCAACAACCATTCAATTACAAATCTCTGCCTGAATTACTCATGGCCCCATTCTGTGCCATGCTGCCTGCCACAAAACAGGTGCTGGTTAAACACTCATGGAAAACAGATTCTATTTCTTATTGGTACCTTTAATCACCATATGGATTTAGACTACTGAATAGAAAATTCCCAAGAAAGTAAAATTAAAATGAACACTATAAAAAAAGGCTTTTAGGCCCTAGACTACAAACCATTCGCTTCAAGTAATAGTTAACATAACCAAAAATGAGGAGCCTAATTCTTTCCATCAGAATTGAGCCTTTACTATGTACTAACAGATTGCACATTTTATGAAAATGATTAAAAAAATTCTTCAGATGCTTTAATCATATTACTTTTTCTTTTTTGGAGATGAAGTCTCACTCTGTCATCCTGGCTAGAGTGCAGAGGCATCATGATAGCTCACTGCAACCTCAAACTCCTAGGGGCTCAAGCAATCCTCCTGCCTCAGCCTCCTGAATAGCTGGGACTACAGGTGCAAGCCAACATGCATGGATAACTTTTTTCTATTATTAGTAGAAATGGGATCTAACTCTTGCTCAGGCTGGTCTCAAACTCCCAAGCTCAAGCCGTCCTCCCACCTCGGCCTCCCAGAGTGCTAGGAACAGGCGTGAGCCACCATGCCTGGCCTAATCATATTACTTTTTAAATATCATGGAAATACATCTTCAACATACTCAGTGCTAGTGGATACAGTAAGTTTTATAACGGAGTGTACTCCATACTGGAAGCTTCAGAACAGCCTGCTAGAGAAATGCTAACCCAGAGTCAGATGTTAAGGACAAGGCTGAGGTTCCAGCAAAGAGTATCCCAATGAAACCCACTTCCCACTGTTCCCAGTATCTTCTCACCCACATCAGAAGATCGCTTTAGTAACCCTGAGTGCAAAGGTAAGCATCTTTGCCCCAAGGGTCAGGATGGCCACTCCCTAATGATACTTACTAGACCGAAAATCTATGCAAAGCTCACTACAGACTGACAGTACAGAGACACAGGCGACAGAACAATGAAGTGATACTCCTCAAGGGCAGAAACTCCCTGGCATGAAACCCACCAACTTATAACCCACAGAGTACTGACCTCATCCCTGTGCTTTTGACAGAAGACCAAAAACTGGGATGCTGCATCTCCCTTCCTGCTTCGTGGAGTGGAGGCCATGGCCTTCTTCCTCCCAGGAGGAGACCCAACTCCTCTTTTGAGGTCCACCTCTGCCATCTTTTGAGGACTGTTCCTTACAGTGCCAGGGTCACTCTCCTGGTTCTCAGCAGAGCTAGACGGTTTGGTTCTCCGCCTTCTCTTCATGGGAACGCCCTCTTCTCTCACAAACTTGGGGTTTTCAGCAGCTTCTTCACTGACTCCTGAGGATCCTGCCATTTCTCCTGAAAACTCCGCAGCAATGCCAGCCTCCTTAGCCACTCGAGGGTTGAGATGAAGCTGGTCCCCCACATAAACGAAGGTAAACTTGGCTTTCCGCTCCTCTACTGACATGCTTGCAGCCTCTTCTGCTTGAACAATGCCCATCTCCCACTGGGCCCTCAGTTTTCCTGAAATAGGTTTCAACAGCTGGAAAAAAATATATAAGGCATTGTAAGTTTAATTACACAAACATAAAAGTTAACTCACTTTAAAAAAAGGATACTTTTACAATTTCAGATAAATTTAGAAATCCAAAACTATAAAAACCAATTAACTTAGGTTTTAGACAGAATTTAGCCCAATATAATAACTATTTCTTTATACCAGAAATCAATTCCAATCACATTAACTAATGTTTTCATATACACACACACGCACACACACACACACACACACACTCTCACACATATAAAGGAAAATAAAAATTATGAAACAAATTATCTCTAGGAGTCATCAATGAGTAAAAGAAAAAAACTGTGTCTCCATAGAAACTTGTCATATTTTAAAACATGGCATACTTGGGCAAAAGTAAACAATGATAGCTATATTAATAACAAAGCCATTACAGGCAGGCACCATGGCTCACACCTGTAATTCCAGCACTTTAGGAGGCAAGGAGGGAGGATTGCTTGAGCCCAGTAATTTGAGACCAGCTTGGGCTATATAGCGAGACCCCATCTCTACCAAAAAAAATTTTTTTAACTTAGCCAGGCATGGTGGCTCATGCTTGTAGTAGTCCCAGCTACTCAGGAGGCTGAGGTGGCAGGATCATTCCAGCTTAGGAGTTCAAGGATGCAGTGAACTATGATCCTGCCATTGCACTCCACCCTAGGCCACAGAGTGAGACCCTGACTCAAAAAAAAAAAAAAAAAATTACAATATTTCAAGCAACTATAAGTTCAAAACAAGATTAATAAAAAATTAAAATTAAAATTGTGGGTCTAAAAAGTATACTGAATACTAAAGGATCATCTGTCACCTTAATTTTCTCAGCTTTCGTGGGTGCCTGCTTGGCACTTTCCTGGCATAATTTTTCAAATTGTCCTTCTCCTTCGAAAGCTACAAGGCTCTTCTCAAATATCCAAGCTCTTTCTGGGGCATCACCAAAGAACTGTACATGATACTGGCGTGCACTCTTTTTCTGACCTAGTTTTTAAAATAAAATATTAGAACATGAAAGTTAGAATGTGGGGTGAAATTAGGCAAACTTATTGCTGCTTTGCAATTGTTTTCCTCAGTGCTGTTTGAGTCTGTCAATTCAAAATAAATCCTCCCTTCTTATCCCCACTATACTCCATGCCAAAGAGGGAAATTCATTTACAAAAAACTCCAATAAGGTTCAAAATTCACTGGGAAAGAAAGACAACCAAATGCACTCCTTTATTATCTGCTCCCTCTCAAGATCCTCTTAAAAAGACAGTAAACAAATAAGGTAAGAGAGGACATCAGCAAAAGGGACACTTCAACAGAGGGGGCTAGAATGGCAGCAAAGGGAGCAGTTGACCAGCTGGCCAGCTGCTCACTCACAGTGCTGGGGAATAAGAGCACCACTGGCCCCCGAGAGTAGCTCAGACCACAGAGTAGCCCCTCAGATGCCCACTGCTGCTACTCTTAGCTGAGAGGGGAAAACCACATCCCGCAATGCAACCAGAGGAAACCTGGATGAGGAAAGAGACAGCTGGACCCAAAATGAAGAGAAAGGAAGCCAGATTCCACTGAGTCAAATGAGAAGTTGAATATAGGTAAGACAGTTGAAAGGTCAGATCTCTGTGCCTCTCTCCTCTCTCTGAGGGGAGAGAGGGGGATCACCATGGGAGGGGCCATCAGTCCCTGTCCCCTCGTGCAGAACACTGGCCATGGGAAATCAAAGGATACTTCCTGGAGAACTGAAGCACCCCAGAGGAAAAACCTCTCCACTGAATCTTTTGGAGATTCCCCAAAGGTGTTCAGGTAACAAAGACCCTACCCACACAGCTGCAAATAGACCTGAGTGCTGTGCTCTTAAACACAAGCACAGTACCAAGGAACCCCAGGACCCAGGGAAGTCTCCTGAATGAATGAATGCAAAACACACGGAAATAAACAGCCTCTGCAGGGCCACAGATATAATGCAAGGAAGAGAAGACACTCAACAGAGAAAAACCCTGGTGTGCTATGAAAAGAGAACACAAAAAAAGAAAAAGCCATTTGGGATTTTAAATACAATTATGAAAATATGGCCAGTCAAGGTGGCTCATGCCTGTATCCCAGCACTTTGGGAGGCCAAGGTGGGAGGACTGCTTGAGGCCAAGAGTTTGAGAGCAGCCTGGGCAACATAGTGAGACCCCATCTCTACAAAAAGTTTTAAAAAAATTAGCCAGCATGGTGTCATGCACCTGTAGTCCCAGCCACTCAAGAGGCTGAGGTGGGAAGATTGCTTGAGCCCAGGAGTTCGAGGCTGCAGTGAGCTATGATTACACCACTGCACTCCAGCAGCCTGGGTGACAGAGTGAGACCCTGTCTCCAAAAAAATTTAAAAAAATAAAATAAAATTCAATAAGAAAGCTCAGAAGATAAGAATCTCCCAGAAAGAAGATTAAGATGAAAAATATCTACTCCTGTAAGAAATCTATAGAATCAACCCAGGAGGTTCAATACTCAAATAACAGGCTTTCTGAAGAGACAAACAGAGAAACTCAAAGATTTAATGAAAAAAACGTCTCAAACTAAAACACCCCTTATTATTTCACCCAACATCCACAGCAGGGCACATCTGTGGGATTCAAACTGCTGGAGGAAGGGAAGAGAACAGCATCCAGTTTATAGAACAAGAAGTAGAGGTATATCAAGAATGGCCAAAGACTCTGGATGCTAGTAATACCCTCAAAATTCCAAGGGGAATTATTCTCAAGATAAAATTCTATACCGAGCCAAACCATCCACCAGGTGTGAGGATAGAAAAGTAGCATTCACTAAACTGCAAGGAACCAGATTTACCTTCCATACATGCTTCCTTAGAATGCCAAAAAATGTATTCTGCCAGAAAAGGAAAACAAAAAAAAGACAGCACGAAACTACAGAAAACAGCACAAGTAACTTAGGAAAGCATCTTGGAAAGTCTAAATTTACTGCAATACAAAAAGTTAAGAGCATCAGCAATCCAGATTGAGGCAGGAAAAGGAAGATTCTAGGAGAGAGCTCCAAGGGAAGAAAAGATGAGAGAAAAGACCTCTTCTACGCAGAAAGAAAATCTAGGTAGTAAGGAAAGAGGGTTAAAAGATGAGTTCCAAAGAGCAGAAAAGGAAGATGAGACTCAAAAACAGGTTTTCATTTTTTTAGGAGAAAAAATAACTACCTAAATATATAAATAGGAAAAACTAACTAAATATTAAGGCTGAGTTTTAAGGATAGCGAGATGAATACTTGAAAAAAATTAAGGCTGTGTGGAAAGCAAGTATATGATTTAAAAAGAAAAGCAGTAACTTCAGTAAAAACTAAAAGTCGTACAAGAAATAAAATGCAATTATAGAACACAAGTTGGTTTTTCATTGAGTGATATTTACATTGTCAATATTATTTAAGCACTTATTTTTTATTTAATGAAAACAGTAACTTAATTATATCAGGAGGATGCAGGGAAAGAAATAGAAAACAGTTAAAGAGCTTAATCTTCATTTTCCATAATAGAAAGTCAACAGAAAATATCTAATGATAAATTGAAATATAGCAGTTAAAACTACAAGAAAATGTTGAAAGAGTTCAAAATAATTAATTCTGAGGAGGGAACACAAGGGATGATTTTTCACTATTAATCTTTCAGTACAATGTGACTTGTTTATAAGTGTACAAACATCTTTGGTTTGAAAATACCTAAGATTAAAGAATATGTCCAAGGCATTTGTGACTTCTTCATTACTTTAATACTTTGAAAGAACTTTTCTTAGTAATGAAAATGAATATAGATATATGTCATAGCATTTTTATAATGAAGAAAATCTGTTACAGTACATATAATGAAATATAAACTTAAATCATTTTTATAAATAGTTAATGACAGACAGATGTTCCTTACATATCAGGTGGGGAAAAAAGCACAAGAGATTACTATAGTCTGATCCCAAGTTTATAAAATAAATGAGTGCAACATTTTTTATGTTCTTTCCTATCTAGAAATTTGCTAACATAACCTAATTTTCTCCTATTTTTGTGGGTATCTTTAATCCATATGAATTTTATTTCGGTCCAAGTTGAGAGGTGAACATCTTGCTGTTTTCTTTTACTGCATAATTAACCAGTTGTCCCAGTACTATTTACTAGTACTTCTTCCTTCCTGTGCCAATTTCTGATGTTCACTAATCCCAGTCTGTATAAAAAAGCTTGTCCTAGACTCCTCCATCACTACTCGCTTGTAGGAGAACCTGGCCTCCACTTAGCAGTCCCAGGGCCTCCTTTTGGCTATGTTCCTTTCCTTCCCATCACAGCCCATTAGACCACAGGTGGACCATGAACCTCGGGGCCTGAATGAGCCAAGTCTTACTCCAGATTCTATGGAACCTATTGAAAACAGCCATTTATACATACAAAACGAACCCCACCAAAAGACAAGGCTGCCTGAGAACTGAAGCTCAAGGGAGGAAGAGAAGCTATAAAACACAAGGCTGGGTGCGGTGGCGCATGCCTGTAATCCCAGCGCTTTGGGAGGCTGAGTTGGGAGGATCACTTGAGGTCAGGAGTTCTAGACCAGCCTGACCCAAGAGTGAGACCCAATCTCTACAAAAATGGAAAATTTAGCCCAGCATATTGGTGCACACCTGTAGTCCCAGCTACTCGGGAGGCTGAGGCAGGAGGATCGCTTGAGCCCAGGAGTTTGAGGTTGCAGTGAGCTGTGATGATGCCACTGCACGCCAGCCTGGATGACAGAGTGAGACCATGTCTCAAAAAAAAAAAAAAAAAAAGACAAGCATTACCAGGTCTGAGTTTCCCGGTTCAGTCCCTGGGGGGTACCAGAGCCCCAAAATAGGTAAACCAGAAACTGACAGTAGAAAAGGGCACATCCACTACCCAATAGGAGATTTTAACATATCTCTCTCAGCAGCTGATAGAACAAAAAAGAAACAAATCAGTAAAAAGCTTATACCATTAAATAACATAAGACATCAGAAAGCCAGATTACCTGTAATATTTTTAGAACATGCTAGAAATAAAGCAGTGAGGGTTAATTTTTAAGATTCCCTTCCATAACAGAAAAAGAACAACAAATAATTTCCACAACAGAAAATTACTTGATTCTAGATTGCAGTTATCTAAGAAAAGACCAGTGGGCTCCAGGTGTGACAGGAGATGATGGAGTCCCCAGATGCAACAGAATCCAGTTTTCTCCATAGCATGACATCTAAAACATACAATTATCTTCTATCTCCACCTTAAAGAGTCAGGCCTCAAACCTGCTAGACCATCTATGTACCCTGGTAGATAGCAGCCAAGACAAGTTCTGCTGCTGTACATCACAAAAATGCTATTAACACTTACATTAACTTAGATTTCCAAAGGAAATTTAAACTTTCAAAA
This sequence comes from Indri indri, assembly GCA_004363605.1. Lineage (NCBI taxonomy): Eukaryota > Metazoa > Chordata > Mammalia > Primates > Indriidae > Indri > Indri indri. The sequence continues at coordinate 15,085 of RJWJ010002592.1, read as the reverse complement.
GAATCTAGATTGAGCTCCAATATGAGTTACGTTCTCTTCTGCATGTATATTATGCTATAGTTTCAAAAATTTAAGTATATTACTAAGATACATAGATTCAAGCAGGCCTATAAATCCCAAGCATGATATTCTAAATTAAAATAAAGAAAATTTGGGATAGAAATTGGGGGTAGGGTGAGGAGGCTCCATCTTACAGAGAAATAAAAGCACCTGCTTCACAGGGTGTGTTTAGCCTGCTCCATGCCAGGAGCCACCTCTTCTCCATGTCCCTGCCCTTCTCCAGCAAGGACATCCACCACTCACCATCTCACTCCCACTGTGGAGGGCTGCAGGCCAAGAGGTGGGGAGTCATCAATGGACCCAAGAGCTCCACTTGGAGCCATGGCTCAGCACTGCCTGGAGACCCACTTCACATGTATCCCTGGCAAATTCTGTCTCCTGGAGCAATGAACACAACTAGTGCCCAGATCTGGGCTTCTACATACTATTCTCTACAAAAAGGACCTAGGCCTTCCCAGACAAATGGCTGATTCCAGGACTAGGGCCAAAAAAGTACAAGATGAGCCTGGGAGGTATGTTAGACCAGAGATAAGGAAATACTCAAAGGCTGATGAGGACATAAAAAAATAAGGACTGTAATACATAACTAGTTTCTTTAGGGGGGAGATGATTTTCACAGAAAAATGCCAGCTAAAATGTAAAAAGCATAACAAAAATAGATAGTTATCATTTTATAAGTCAATAGATCATCAAGGACCACTAACACCAGGGCTACAAGGGAACCCAGACCCCACGCATTCATGACCATGGGGCAGGGCACCTCCCACAGAAAGCTCTGAGGGCCCCACCTACTAAGGGGCATCAGCTGCCCCACAAGTCCCTCCAGGCATGGTCTGCCTCGCCTACCGTCCTTCTCTCACTTCACTTCTCTCACTTCCCTCCTGGGCTCCTTTGACCCCTTTCTTTGTAAAGGTTTTCTGAACTTCCTTTCAGCTGGAGGGTGTCCGTCCTGGCTCGCCTCCTTCTAAACTGCTTTTCAAATGCACATTATCAAGTCTTCTAAAGTTGGTTTGTATGTGATTATGAGGATCTGCTCCCTGCATCCAACAATTCCTGAAGAAGCAGACTGTTGGGGGTTAGCAGGGCTACTCCCTGGCCTAGGCTAACAGGGGACACCCTCTTCTGCACACATAAAGGGCAAAGCCACTTTTCAAGGCTCCTCAGCTCCAGCCTGGCCTTTCTGACCTGGGTCTGCTCATGAGGGATCTAGAGCAGTCCTGAGGAATGGGGGTTTTGGGGTGCTATTCTAGACCAGAGGAAGTTGAAGAGGCAGGACAGCCAGAGGCAGAGCATGCATCTCAATTCCGGAGTGTAGGAAAACACAGGTGTTGGGGATACCAGGACAGCTGAGGAACTCTCAGCTAGTACCATAATGACAGGCCACGTTCCTAACATAATGTTTCCTGAACTGTGGTTGAGTGCTTAGTTGGTAAGGAAACTGTCCTTGACCTGACATAGTTGGGAGTGAAGTGCCATGACATCTACAACCTATATTCACACAGTTTGGCAAAGAAGAAGCATGTTTATCTAGAGAAAGAGAACAGGCAAAACAAGATGTTAAAAGTCACTGAATAGAGATGAGGGGAATGGGTGTCCACTGTGCTATTCTAACATGACTAGTGGGCTTGAATGCTTTTTAAATAGATAAATAAAAATACAAATAAGCAAACAATAAATAAAATAGTTTACATACACAAAAAAGCTATAATCCAAGTGTGACCATTTGGCATTGTTTTGAAAACCAGGCAAATACCCAGTTACATAAAGACACTTAAAAATGGGTATAAAGGCCAGGCACAGTGGCTCACGCCTATAATCCTAGCACTCTGGGAGGCAGAGGCCGGCGGATCGCTCGAGGTCAGGAGTTCAAGACCAGCCTGAGCAAGAGTGACACCCCACCTCTACTAAAAATAGAAAAAAAAGTAGCCAGGCTTGGTGGCATGCACCTATAGTCCCCGCTACTCAAGAGGCTGAAGCAGGAAGATCGCTTGAGCCCAGGAGTTCCAGGTTGCAGTGAGCTATGATTGTTGACACTGCACTCCAACCTGGGTGACAAAGTGAGACCCTGTCTCAAAAAAAAAAAAAAGACTACTTCAGTTTCACAGGAATGAGGGCTAGAAGCTTGAGATGGCTTCATATAAACAACTAAAAATCCCCAGAACTAAAAAAGAAATCGGCAAGAGTTGCTTGTGGTGTGCCATGCAGACAGAAGACGTGAAAGTCACCAGGTTTGCTATGTGGGCACCAGGCCCAGTTTTAGAGAGCTAAGAAGGAACTGACAACCCCTCACACACACCTATATGTGCCCGGACACTGGCTGCAGATGCATGATGGTCCATCCCTAAAGTGGGGACACCTTCTGTCTGAACCAGCATTTTCTTTCACACTCTCACCAAGTCTAGATGCCTTGGGGTATACCCTGGGGTTCCTGCAGCCCCTTGGAAGGGACTCCCCCAATTCTGGCAAGCCAAGGATGCCAAAGGTCCTCAGTGGATGCAGAGCTGAAGCCAGGCCATAGGCTCTTCTGCCACAAGTCCTGCAGAGCACACATGCATGCCTGAGCCTTGCAGCAGAGGCTAACCACCCCCACGGGACAGAAGACCTACTAGGCAGGACTCAGGCAGGGGCACCTGGGACTCAAGAAAGGTCCTCTTTATCCTGAACCCATGCCCCCTAAAGTTGACGTTTGCCAAAGAGGTGTCACTTTGTCCCACTCCCAGCCGACAGGCCTGTTTGGCTACTTGGGTGGCAGAGTAGGGACCTAAGTAAGTGCAGAATGAGAGCAGCAATGCTGCTCCTGTGAGAGCTCAGGCCTCCAGCTAGAGACCAGGAGGGGCCATGTACACCTGCACCACTGAGGGGCCCCACAAGGCTGACTGTTGGCAGTACTGGGCTGGAGCACTAGCCTGGTCCAGTCATGACTCTAGTCGTTCACACTTCTGAAGGGTGCACAGGTCACCGGAGAACTAACCTGCTCAGCTCCAACTCTGTACCCGCCACAAAATGCAAACTAAACTAAATGCAAACTTTAGAAGATTTTCCAGAAGAATCTCAAACCACCTGATGCTTTACTTTTCCTCCAAAAATGCATGTATAGGTTGCCCAACTATTATTTAAGTATTTGCTTATATCAATGACATATTACATTCTTAATGTATTACTTTAGCTGTTCCACGTATAAATCAATTTACCTACCCAAGTATTGTAAGACAAAGATGATCATTTCTAGTTGTTTTCTCTGTTCCCACAAGCCTAATAATAGTGGACATTTTTATAACTTAAACTTAGTATAAAATACTATTTCTGCAAATCATGCTGAAATAAGCAATCACTGCACATCTTAATAGTAGGGCTAGTTAAGGAACAGTAAGAAGGCTGGAGATGAGAAAGACTAAGTGCAAAAGAGAAAGATGGAAAAACAGCCCAAAAACACAATACCTTTAAGTTTGGTATAGTTGTGAAGGAGTGGATCTGCAGAAACCATGCAAGGCCACCAAGGGTAACCCGACACTTTGGACCACACCAAATCACCGATGTTATATTTCAACAGATGTTCTTTGTCTCTGCCACTGTTTGGGCAGGACTCTTTCTTAACTGGAATCTGAAAATGAACAACAAAAGACAAATACTAACATATCTAATAACTACCCCTAAATCTAGCCTTCTATCCATACAAGACCCAAGATTAATCAGGCTGGAGGTTCAAAACACATATAGATCCTCCAAAAAGGAGCATGCAGTCCTTGCTCTGTTTTAGATAATAGCCCCATTATCACTTCTTGGAAACCGTCAGTGTCTCTCACCCTCAGCTAAAGGGTCAGCACAGTGCCTGGCCCACACGGGTGTTCAACACTACAAGGATCTCTCTATAAATCTACTCCCTTGGCCTGGTGGATGGTCTTTAATGGTTCTTTATTCAACTGGTCAAAGAGGAATTCTCACGGAACCCCGAATTTTTACTGCCCCCTGCACCCAGGCACATGTCTGACCATCAGTTCTCAGAAGTACATGTGTCACCTGACATGAAGGTGTGAATGTGGTAAGGGCAGGGCTGGATCAAGCCCTGGCCTCACCACTTGTGATCTGAGTTCTCAGGCTCTGTGAGGCTCAGTTTCTCCATCTCTGGCACATGAGTAGTTTATGGGGCTGAACATCCTGCCATGGGCAAACTCCTTCCCAAGCCACTCTTGGTTCTGCTCTCCAGTGGGAATAAGCATACCAGCAGGGCCCTGACCTCTCTGAGGGTAAATTCCTAACCCTCCTTCTAAGTGCACTATGTACTTGGGCAAGCTACTGAACTGCTGTGGGCCTCAGTTTCCTCATCTCTGAGCTGAGGATACCAACCCTGAAATCTCACTGGCAGTCACAAAGATCTGTGGGTATGCTGTTGAATGCTGGCTTGAGCTGCCACATTACACACCTTCAGGGTTACATTTATTGTCCCCACTCTGTAGGTGGAAGTCAAAATTCAGGTGATTTACCCAAGTTTTAACAAAACCAAGGGGCAGAGCTAGGAATAAAAGCCAGGTCTCTGACAATTTGCACAAGCCTTTTCCCCTGTAAAAGCATGAAGTTTGGCTAGGTGCAGTGGCTCACGCCTGTAATCCTAGCACTCTGGAAGGCCGAGGCGGGAGGATCGCTTGAGCTCAGGAGTTCGAGACCGGCCTGAGCAAGGACGAGACCTCGTCTGTACTAAAAAAAATAGAAAGAAATTAGCTGGACAACTAAAAATATATAGAAAAAATTAGCCGGGCATGGAGGCGCATGCCTGTAGTCCAGCTACTTGGGAGGCTGAGGCAGAAGGATTGGTTGAGCCCAGGACTTTGAGGTTGCCGTGAGCTAGGCTGACGCCACGGCACTCTAGCCCAGGCAACAGAGTGAGACTCTGTCTCAAAAAAAAAAAAAACAAAAAAACCCCACTTTTTTTTAAACCCTCAAACCTCTCCATTATTTTAATGATTTCAAGGAAATTCCAGCCATTCCCCATCTGTGGAAACTCTAAAGTCCCTTGATTACAATTTTAAATTCAATAACCCAACCAGGGTGACAATGTCAACTCCCACTGATCTCAAGCTCCCTTGTCCCCACCCCTCCAAGTGGGCCTGGAGCTGCGGTTAAAGACCAACACCCTCTAGACCATCATCCAGACAGAGAGAGGAGGCTGCTGTCCTGTCCCTATTTCCTTCTCCCAAGGCCAAGGTCCCTTGGCTATCATATATGGCTTATACTCGTTTAAATGTCAGGGCCATCCAGAGTGTCACTTTAAGACACCATGACACGAACCACCACGCAGAATGGAGCAAAACCACCAGGTCCATCCACCTTAAGTTAGGGCTCTCCTTCCCAGCCTTTGATTAGTCAATACTCATTTGCTTATTTATGTTCAACATGCTGGGCTCATGAAAGCATAAGACACAGCCCCAGTCCTCAAGGAGGCAGGCCATCTGCTAGACCACCTGGCTGAAGAGATAGGTAAGTGGATAGTGGACCTGTGTGCGAGGACAGCAGGAGTACCTCTACACAGCACCACTCTGTTTCCCACTCATTAGACAGTGCAGGCTTAAGGAGTCTCACGCTGGAGCCCCGTGTGTCTCCACTGACCACATCAGGCCAAAGAATGCCTTGAAGATGAGGTCCATGAGAACAGCATAGCCATAAGTCATCAAGCAAGGGCTCTGGAACTAGCAGGCCGAGAGTAAGAAACTGGTTTTGCCTCTTTTTGGCCAGTAATCCTGAACTCGTAGTTAACCTCTCTGGGCCTCTCAACAGGCTCAGCAGCTGGCTGTGAGGCCTAAGGAGGCAACGCCGGAGCATCCTGGAGCCTGATGCCTGACCCACAGCCAGGGCTCAGTCAAGCACTGAGAGCACCAGGCCATTCCTATCTCCTCCACCCACCATTGCACTCATGCAGGTGCCCTCACACAGTCCCCATGCTCACTGCTCACCGTCACATGACCCCAGTCAGAATTCCTCATAAATACCTTTTTATCAGAAGGACTTGAGATCTTAGACACTAGGGCTGCTTCGACAAGGCCCTGCTCCAGGAAGGAATCATACTTTACACTCCTCTTCCTGTTCCTCCTCGCCTTGTTTTCTGGTTTTTGTCCATTTTCTCCTGACTGGGACACATCAGCACTGTCACCACAGATGGAAGACTCAAAGAGAGGTTTCCCATTCATGTATGTTTTGGTGATTTTAAGCTTAATTTCTGGAGAGCCATTTTTGATAGGGGTAGTGCTAGGTGGTGTCCCCATTCCTTTCATTTCCTGGGGTTCAAAACGCAATTTGGCATCATGAGTGCCCGGTTCTCCATTAAATACACGGGAAGTAAGATCCTTCAACTTCTCAGCTGGAATAAAGGGAAGTGCATCGTGGCCATTAAACTTCTGCATGACGCCCTCCTGTAGACTGTTAGAAAGCTGGGCTTTGCTGAGGAACACTGAACACTCGCGATTCACTTCACAGCTCTGAGTCTTTCCATTTGTATTGCCAAGGATTTCTGGTGCCTGCTTCATCTTAATGCACTTTACAACTTTCTGAACAGAAAGAGGATTTTTTTTGATGCTAAATTCCATCTAGCCCAGATGCTTCTGTTCTTATAACGCTACAGTATTAAAAAAGAAGAAAAAAAAGAAAAAGCAACATATTACATTTAAACCTAGAATAAGTATGCCAACACATGTACAGCTTTGTGGGGTTTGGGGGTTTTTTTTAAGCAATTTATGATGTTTTATATAATGATCTAGGTTGCAAGAGGCAGTTTTAATATCACAACAATGACACAGAATCACAAAATGATACAGCCAAAAGGAAAGGCAAGGAATCACCTTTATTTTTTTATTTTTTATTTTTTTTTTTGAGACAGAGTCTCACTCTGTTGCCTGGGCTAGAGTGCCGCGGTGTCAGCCTAGCTCACAGCAACCTCAAACTCCTGGGTTCAAGTGATCCTCCTGCCCCAGCCTCCCAAGTAGCTGGGACTACAGGCACGCGCCACGATGCCTGGCTAATTTTTTCTATTTTTAGTTGTTTGGCCAATTTCTTTCTATTTTTAGTAGAGACGGAGTCTCGCTCTTGCTCAGGCTGGTCTCAAACTCCTGAGCTCAAACAATCCACCCTCCTCGGCCTCCCAGAGTGCTAGGATTACAGGCATGAGCCACCGCATCCGGCCTGGAATCACCTTTAAAAGGGAGAACACACCAGTCAGTCAAGGATGGCAAACTCCAGTTTGCACTACCACTAGCAGTCAGCGTGGCCATGGACGCATGACTTAACCTGTCCAGTCACTGTTGAAAAGCTGATTATCACCTGCCCATCAGTACAGTATACACTTTGAAGAACCACTGTGTGTGAGGCAGCTAACACAATGCCGGGCCTGCACAGGACAATAGGGAGGTGCTTGAAAGCAAAATAAACACCAACAGGAAAAGAACTCGTGCCAGGCTCAGCTCCATGCCCATGATCACCTAGTCAACATGTCTAAAATCAGATCTTCCAACCCCAACACAGCCTTAGCCCCACATTGATGAAAAAAGAAACAAGAAGCCAAGAGTGATCAAGTACAAAAGCACCCGGGGTCAGTTCTAGTTTGTGCTCAAACTAGCATTCTAATCTCTGTCCCCCAACCCCTCCTCATTCAGGCCCAAATTAAACACCACAAGGAACACTGCAGTAACATTAAATTTTATTTAGCTATCACCTGAAGATTAACTAGTCGAGGGCAACACTGCTGAGCCATAACGGGCACTACTCTACAACATGGAGAAAACAGCCAATGTGCCACACTGGCCATATGGAGGCCCAAGTGAAGAAGGGGGTAGTTTTAGAAAGACCCCTCTGGATGCAGTGTGATGATGTGGAGTTTTCACTGTGAAGCTACAGTCTCCAATCTGAGGCACACAGTGAAGGGGACAGAGCTAGAAATCAGGAACAGGCAAGCACCCACCCCAGATGGGGAGACATCTCCCAAGTGTCTCCATCACAGACTCCATCCAATGAGACCCCTCTGAGAAGGCAGCAACCAATGACAATCAGACACTGGGGAAAAGTTGAGAACAATGAGGAACAAGGATGCCCAGGGATGTTCCCGGGGATTTTTAGCCCTGTCTGGAAACACTTTTGATTATCACCACCTGAGAGCTGCCGCTGACATCAGAGTAGGGTCTTCTTCCAGCTCATATCGGACCTACTGTCCCACAGGTAAAAACTATATACCCTGGACAAAATATGAAAAACTACCTGAAGGCACCAAAAGTAACCAAAAGCAGGAAGAAAATGGATAGAGTCAACTCCTGGAAGAAACTGAACATCGGCTGAACTCAATTTTTAGATTTGTGCCTGAGGAGAGTTTGAAGCAACTGTAACAGGTGTAAAAGGAAGAGGGAAACCTCAAAAAGGAGAGTCCCAGAATGAGAATTCCAAATTCGGCATATAAACTCTGCCCAAATTCCAGGCTGACACACATATGGGGCAGATTCCAAGCAGCCTAGCTTATAAATAATTGAAATGAGGTTCCAGCTGCTGGACAAAAACAAAGCAAAAAGCACTCTTAAAAGAAATATACGCCGGGCTCGGTGGCTCACACCTGTAATCCTAGCACTCTGGGAGGCCAAGGTGGGAGGATCGCTTAAGCTCAGGAGTTCGAGACCAGCCTAAGCAAAAGCGAGACCCCCATCTCTACCAAAAACATAAAAAATTAGCTAGGCATGGTGGCACAAGCCTGTAGTCCCAGCTACTTGGGAGGCTGAGGCAGGAGGATGGCTTGAGCCCAGGAGTTTGAGATTTCAGCGAGCTACAATGACGCCACTACACTCCAGCCTGGGTGACAGAGTGAGACTCTGGCTCAAAAAAAAAAAAAAAAAAAAGGAATGTAACAGAATCCACATGTCTACAACATATCATTCATAACATCCAGGATATAATCCAAAATGACTAAACATATGAAGAAACAGGGAAACAACAGGAACCGATCCCAAAATGGCCCAAATATTGAAATTCATCAGACAAGGACTTCAAAGCATCTATTATAACTCTGTTCAAGAACATACAGGAAAACATACAGAGGCCAGAAAACAGCAGAATGATATTTAAGTAATGACAGAAAACCCATCACCCAAAATTTTATATCCAGAAAATATCGTTCAAGAATGAAGGCAAGGCCGGGTGCAGTGGCTCACATCTATAATCCTAGCACTGTAGGAAGCCAAGGCGGGAGGAGCTCTTGAGGTCAGGAATTCAAGACGAGCCTGAGAAAGAGCGAGACCCCGTCTCTACTAAAAATAGAAAAAAATTAGCTGGGCAACTAAAAATAGAAAAAAAAAAAGATTAGCCAGGCATGGTGGTACGTGCCTGTAGTCCCAGCTACTTAGGAGGATCGCTTGAGCCCAGGAGTTTGAGGTTGCTGTGAGCTAGGCTGACGCCACAGCATTCTAGCCCCGGCAACAGAGCGAGACTCTGTCTCAAAAAAAAAAAAAGAAAAAAAAAGAAAAAGAATAAAGGCAAAACACATTTTGAGAGAAATACAAACTAAGAAGTTGTCACCAACATACCTTTATTACAAGAAATGTTAAAGGAAGTTCTTCAGGTTGAAGGGAAATGAGACCAGGCTAAAACTCCGATCTTTAGAAAGAAATTAAGAGCACCAGAAATAAACCCACAGTCAGGGTAGGAGGAAAAAATGACAACACACACAAAGAAACGAGTACCAAGAATGAGAAAAAAATTGTCCCTCCCCTCCAAGAAAGCCCAACAACTAGTAGAAATAGATCTACAAACACCTGATATTTAAAATAGTCATGTTTAATATGTTCGAAGTTTTAAAAGAAACTTGAAAATATCAACAGAAACAAGCAATCTTGAAAAGTGTGGGTCACATACAGGTCATGATTAATTTACTCATAACTAATGAGTAAATGTAAAAGACTATTTGTTCCTCTTAGTTTCTTTAAAATTCATATACTCAAAGCAAAATTTATAACACTATGGGGGTTATAAATGCATAGGTATAATACATAGGACAACTATAGCATGGGAGAGGGAGAAATAAATCTAGACAGATGCAAGATTTTTATATTTTATATAAATATTAAAGTAGACTGGCCGGGCGCGGTGGCTCACGCCTGTAATCCTAGCACTCTGGGAGGCCGAGGCGGGCGGATCGTTCTGAGCTCAGGAGTTCGAGACCAGCCTGAGCAAGAGCGAGACCCTGTCTCTACAAAATAAAAATAGAAAGAAAATTAATTGGACAGCTAAAAATATATATAGAAAAAATTAGCCGGGCATGGTGGCACATGCCTGTAGTCCCAGCTACTCGGGAGGCTGAGGCAGAAGGATCACTTGAGCCCAGGAGTTTGAGGTTGCTGTGAGCTAGGCTGACACCACGGCACTCACCCCAGGCAAGAGAGTGAGACTCTGTCTCAAAAAAAAAAAATAAAAAAAAAAAATAAAAATAAAGTAGACTATGATGAGTTACGGATGCAAACTACAATCCTAGCTAGCACAACCACTAATGCACAGAACTAGAGCCAATAAATAGATAAATATGAATTAGTTATAAACAATTAAAGTTTGGGATATTTTACACAAAAATTCAGAATTCTGGGTTCTCTTAGAACTTACCCTAGGTCATGTGGCTAGAAAGTTGTGGGGCCAAGATTTAATTCCAAGCCTAGTTCTGGAATTAAACATGATCTGTATGCGAACCACATTTTTTATTTTTTTATTTTATTTTATTTTTTTGAGACAGAGTCTGACTCTCTTGCCTGGGGTGAGTGCCGTGGCGTCAGCCTAGCTCACAGCAACCTCAAACTCCTGGGCTCAAGCAATCCTACTGTCTCAGCCTCCCGAGTAGCTGGGACTACAGGCATGCGCCACCATGCCCGGCTAATTTTTTCTATATATATTTTTTAGCTGTCCAATTAATTTCTTTCTATTTTTGGTAGAGACGGGGTCTCGCTCTTGCTCAGGCTGGTCTTGAACTCCTGAGCTCAAACAATCCGCCCCCCTCGGCCTCCCAGAGTGCTGGGATTATAGGCGTGAGCCACCGTGCCCGGCCTTTTTTTTTTTTTATTTTTTTAGGAACCACATTTTTCAAGATTGCTTATTTCTGCTGATATTTTCAAGTTTCTTTTAAATCCTTGAACATATTAAACGTGACTATTTTAAATATCAGGTGTTTGTATATCTATTTCTACTAGTTGATGGGCTTTCTTGGGGGGGCCAATTTTCTTCTCATTTGTGGTGCTCATTTCTTTGCATGGTTTTGTTTATTTTTTTCTATCTATCTATCTATTTATTTATTTTTTTTTTTAGAAACAGGGTCTCACTCTTGCTCAGGCTGGTGTCGAACTCCTGATCTCAAGCAATCCTCCCGCCTCGGTCCCCCAGAGTGCCAGGATTACAGGAGTGAGCCACTGTGCTCAGCCTCTTTGTGTGTTTTGTCATTTCTTCCTTATAACCTGACTGTGGGCTGCTCATTTCCCTAGGATGTTACTGTGGGAATGCTTTAAGGCAGTCGTCCCCAACCTTTTTGGCACCAGGGACTGGTTTCACAGAAGGCAAGTTTTCCACAGAAGAGGGGCCCGGTGGAGAGCTCAGGTGGTGATGTGAATGATGGGGAGCGGGTGTAAATACAGATGAAGCTAGGCCGGGCGTGGTGGCTCACGCCTGTCATCCTAGCACTCTGAGAGGCCGAGGCAGGAGGATTGTTTGAGCTCAGGAGTTCAGAACCAGCCTGAGCAAGAGCGAGACCCCGTCTCTACTAAAAAATAGAAAGAAATTAGCTGGATAACTAAAAATATATAGAAAAAATTAGCTGGGTATGGTGGTGCATGCCTGTAGTCCCAGCTACTCGGGAGGCTGAGGCAGGAGGATTGCTTGAGCCCAGGACTTTGAGGTTGCTGTGAGCTAGGCGGACGCCACAGCACTCTAGCCAGGCAACAAAGTGAGACTTTGTCTCAAAAACAAACAAACAAAAAAATACAGATGAACCTGAAGCTTCACTTGCTGGCCGCTCACCTCCTGCTGTGTGCATCCCCGCTCCGAGTTTCCTAAGTTTCATGGAAGACAATTTTTCTGTGGACTGGGGGTTGGGGACTGAAGCTTTAAGTCATGGACCCCAAAGACAGGATTTGCCTTTGCTCTGCAGCACTCCTAGTCACTGATCACTTGATTTTATCTTTATAAAAGTTTTTTTTTAATCAAAGTCATATGAACAAATTAGGAAACCTTTCGCTTTTTCTAGCATTTCAAGAAAACTATAAAACATATCCAAAACTAACCCAAGAGGTAAAAAGCCTGAAAGCCCAAAAACCAATGAAGAGAACTGTAATAGCTAGTCTTACCATCCCTTCAATGAATAATCATTCTTTTAATGGGGAAGGCAGGGAGGGGTTAAGTTCTTAAATGCAGAAGAGTATGAAAAACAATAGGACAAACTAACATATCCACCACCCTGAAAGACAATTTTTAGCATTTTGCTACATTTGCTTCAAGTTTTTTTATATGAAAGAAGAAAAAACTACAGATAATAACAACTACAATCGCTTCTCGGCCTTTTGGCTAAGATCAAGTGTAGTATCTGTTCTTATCAGTTTAATAACAACTACAAATATGTCTTTAGTGTTACTCTGTAGCACTTCTATGTTAAGGCAGGGTCTCCAGATCTGAGATCTCCCAGAGGAAATGAGCAACAGGAGGCAGACCTCATGGGGCTCCCAGGAGTGGGAAGCCAGAGTCACCTAGGGAGGCTGTCCACCTCCACACCCACAACACTGTGAGACAGGTGTGACTGTTCTACTCTATAGGTACAGAGACTGACACCTGGGTCATCCAGCTAGAAGGAGATGGGCAGCACTCAGACACAAGTAACCTACCTCAGGTACCACCTCCCACAAGTCTCCGGTGAGGAGTGAATGAATAAAGCACACACAGATGCAGTCTACCTTATTCTCGAAATATAAGTTCCATTTACTCTCCTCCAGAGGCAATACCCATCATGAATTTACTATACATCCTCCCAGTCTGTAGCATGTATCTATTAACACGGAATTACGGTACATGGTTTGTATTTCTATAAATGCTATGTTATGCCTTTGCTCTGCAATTTGATCACTCAACATATCTTTATCTCTCTGTGTTGATATATACAAATATAGCTCAGTCTTTTCAACTGCTGTGTATTATTCATCACATAAATATTTCATAAATTATTTAAGCTATTTATAAAAGATGACAGAAACATGGAGCATAGAAAATGATGTAAAGTTTCCCAAAACATTATGCAAGGTTGGCATAACCCTCATACCAAAACCAGAAAACAAAAAAGGGTACAAAAAAAGTTATAGATCAAGACCAAGCAAGAACTATTAAAAAAAATAGAAGTAAATCAAACCCATCCGCTACTAAATCAGAAGAATAAGATACCATGGCCAAAAAGGGTTTATCCAAAAATGTAAGGATGATTCAATATCAGCAACTCAATTAATGTTATCACCATGTTAAAAAATTACAGAAGATTTCTGGTGAAGATGGCTACATTTTTTTTTTTTTTAAGAGAAAACTTCTCACTCTGTCACCCAGGCTAGAGTGTAGTAGTATGATCATAGCTCACTCCATCCTCCAACTCCTGGGGCTCAAGTGATCCTCCTGCCTCAGCCTCCCAAGTAGCTGGGACTATACCTAATAGCTGTACCACTCACACCCCACTAATTTTTTTTTTTTAAGAGATAGGGTCTTGCTATGTTGCCCAGACTGGTTTTGAACTCCGGAGATCAAGCGATCCTCCCACCTCAGCCTCCCAGAGTGCTGGGATTACACCCGTGAGCCACCATGACTGGCCTAAAATACTGTTTTAAAGAAAAAAGTTAGCTATGCTACCTAACTCAAAGCAAGCAAGGTAAATCTCCAGGTCTAGAAATGAAGAAGGAACAATAGCCTGAGCCTCGTAGGGTGCAGGCTGCCCCTGACAGGACCCCAGGCTTTACAAACGGGCTCGGCAGCTGGAATACAGAGCAGAGGAGCAGAACAAGGACCTGGGCTTGCCTGGGAGTGGTTGGGAGCAGAGTGTGGAGACTACTGCCCAGGCTGGAATCCTGGCTCTGCCATTACTTAGCTATGGGACCCTGGGCAAATGACTACCTCTCATCCTAACTCCATTTTCTGGGGACAGAGGACTGACTTCACAGGGTCTAAACATTAAGAAGGAAGAGAAGGCACTGCCAGGCAAAGGACTCTCCAATCACCAGGTGTCTGTTGTCACAGTGTGGTTATCATCACTTGAGCCCCTCCACTGGCCAGCCTAGGGTTGGGCCCTCAGCAAACACTCACCAGAGGCCACTGGGATGACAGAATCGCTCTTAAGAAATCTGAACCCCAAGGCTTTGCCTCAGAAAGCTGTGATGTCCCAAATCCCAAGACATCAAATTTATATCAAAACAAGTGTCTAGAATGAGTGATACTGGTAACACTCTGCAAAAGGCAACCAGGAAACTGCTATAGGTCCAGAGCACTCAGAAGACCCACTCAGACTTCCCCAGAATAAGCTGGAAGCCAGAGCACACAGACCTCACCAACAGTGGGGGATTGCCAAGGAACCAGGCACAGGATAATATGGAAGGTCTTCTACAAAATAAGAACAGGAAATTACTGTTTTCATAACTTGCAGACTTGGAAACAGGCATTGAAATAAAAAACTCAGTTGTTGAGTTGAATACAGCAGACCAGACACAGCTAAAAATATAACAGATGATAAATCTTAAATCACCAAGGAAAAAAGCTGATAGAGATGAAAATATTTAAGATAAATTAAGAGACAAAACATTCTTGTTTCATTCTTTCAAATATTTATAGAGTGCCTACTATGTGCCAGACACTGATTTTTTTTTTTTTATTGTTTGTTGTTTATAGGGGTACAGGTGTTTAGGTTACGTATGATGCCCTTGCCCCCCCTTCCCCCCAAGTCCCAGTCCCAAGCATGTCCATCTCTCGGAGGGTGCGCATTGCACCCTTTGTGTATGCATATATCCGTCCC